>JAIUND010002822.1:0-19553 GCA_034699125.1 Gisinianus flammeolus | reverse complement strand
GTTTCTTGTGATTTTTCGAATTACAAAATCATAAGAAACGCCGTGGCGCGAAAGCGGCCAAATAGGAAAACTCGAATGTCTCGGCTTCTAGATCCACGTCTTCGACTGGTTTTTCTATCCACATCGACAAATTTGATATCCACATACAAAATTATATGTACACACTCTTTTGCTACAAATATCGCCGTGACTCAACTCAACACAATGTCGACATGACTTTGTTACAAAGTCTAAGAAATTTGAGCCCACTTTTCAGCAAAAATTATTATAAAACTCTTGTTTGTTTTTTTTTTTGTTTTTAGTTTTTCAATTCCAATCATAACTTTTAACATGTGCAACTCTCGTCTCTGTAAGACAAACTTTCTGAACTTTTCCTTGAACAATAAATAATAAATGTCTTTAGATACTCTACAATGTAGATTCTATACATTTACCTCACAAAAACTATGATTAATTACATTCGCTATATTGATTTGTTCACTTGACTAAAAGTTGAGTAAATAAATAAATTAAGTACTTGTATGCGTAAATGCATATAGAATCTGTATTTACGCTTATTATCAAGATACTTTTCTTTGGAATTACTTTACTGGAAGTTTATAGTAAAGTTTTATACTGCAGGTAATTTTCGATTACATTACCCAAAGTTTACTTCATTTTCAAAGAGAAATAACTGTAGAGCTTCGCACACAGTTCTCAGTATTTCCCAGCATATCATAACAGAATAAAGTCACTCACCAACTCACCACCACATTACATAATTAGTACACTATTGATGTTGGTTTTTACTGTGTGGGAAATAAATTGGGTATATAATGTAAAATCTAATGGACAAAAAACCCGGATGAAACATGAAAAAACAGTAACAATAAGTACATATCGTCTGTCAAGTTCACAAACAAACTATAACGATTTTCCTTAATTTGCGGAAATGCTACGACTGCGTCCGTCTTTGTGGGTAAAATTCTGAAAAAATTCAGGGTGACAGAAAAGGTCATGGCAGACAATAATGTCTCAGGACCCAAAGCCCCATCTTCAGCCCTTTGACCTTTGCAGCAGGTCAACGAAATTAAGGAAAATAATTATAGTTCGTTTGTGAACTTAACAGACGATATACTTTTACGAACATTGTCAACATAAAGTATAATATCTAATAATTAATACTGTCATTATAATTTTCAGACTTTCTGTGTGTCACTGAATACTGTAAAATGCTCAGAATTCTAATGATACAGATAATCCAAAATAGAGTATTGAGAAAACAACAAAATAATGAGTATAGTGCAGAAAATGTTCATCGTGCATCGACAAAATATCTATACTTTCTCCTGTCTGTGGAACTCACACTCTAATAATAATAATTATTAGACTATATGCGTATGCGAGTGCTCTAGATACAAAAATACGATACACAGGGATAGGATTTGGTTCTCTTTGAGCGTATAGTAAATAGAATATAGAAAACAAAGGGAAAGACGACAAATAGTCTGATCGTCGTATAGGCACAGGCACAGCAGTGAGAAAAACAAACAAATATTTTGTCAAAGCGGTCATACAAAAATACATATGTAGTACTTACGGCCAGGAGTTGTTTTTTCTCACTATACCGATCGATGGCTAAAACACACACTACAAGCATCTGGAAAAGCTACAATAATTACGAGTATTATATACAGAGGAACTTTGAAGCTTTCTTACATATCTGGGAATCTTCTAAAAAGACAATATATACGTATTTTCTAATATACTTAGGTGTGTAGTATTTATTTATTCCGTGTCATCTTGTCATCTTGTCATTTCGGTTTAGTCCGGGTGCTAACAGAGTTGGTCGTCTTTGTCTACATAAATCTACTTCCCCAAAATGTATATGACAGATGGAAAACCTATCTTAAAACTATATTCAATATCATGACGACGATTTTAGTGAGGTTCAGTCTGAAACTTTCAGTAGGTACATCATAAAATGTTATCATAAATCTACGGGGGTTCCGTCTGTTGGCATTTTCTAGTTCAAATGTAGGGACTTGCACACCTTGTAATAATTAAGAGAGCCAGGCGAAACCAAAGCTGCTCTCTCTCCTGTCTCTCCTCCGAATAGTATGTAAACTTCAAATCTACTGACAGTCACTGGGGACATGACAGCAGGCTCGTGGATTCGTAACCAACCCAAACCCGAGCAAATAAAACAAACGGAATTCATTATGAAGTTCGTACAAATGTACATCGTACACATAACAAACTCAAACTCACTCACATCTTCTTCCACAGTGAGAAGTCAGAGTGTGTTGTGAGTTATTAAAAAGTATATTAGTGTGTATAGAATTTGTACAAGGAAAATCAAAGTATTAGGTAAGTGATTATACAACACAGCGTGAAAGGAAATGCACAATTCTTTGGTGAGTCGTGAGTGTATCGTGTATACGTCCGTATTGTATTTTTTGTGTACATTCCTTCATCCCGTAATAAATACTCGTGCAAATGTATAAATATATATCTGTGAGCTCATTTTCATTTTCCGTGATGGGTGATGAGGATCTTTTGCACACAACCAGAGACAAAAAAACTGTACCTATATTATACGAACTTGCCTAATTTTAGTCAGCCATCTCAGACATGAAGGAACAACATTTGAGCATTTTGTGCATTGGGTCATCATGCTAATTAACATGTTTACTTCACAATTCAAACAAAACATGTTGGTATTTTATAAGGACTCTCAATTCCAATACGGGGGAAAAAACCTACCATGTTTTTTCAAAGCCACACAGAGACACGAGAATGAGACGTGAGACGCTTCAGCTTATATAATTCTCAAAATATTCTCTTCTTTTTCCTTTTTTTTTCCTTATCCTTTCCCACTCTCAACATATACAGATATGTATATTATTATATCTGCACATTTGTCGTCGATAGATGTGTACAATTTCTTTCTCTTTATAAATATATATATTATATATATATATATATGTATTTCTTCTTTCTTTCTTTTTTTCTTTCTTGTTCTTGTGCAGTTTCTTCCTTCACTGAACACTTGGGAGACTAAACAGTGATGAGATGAGAGAAGCGAGTGCACAACACTTGAAAAAAAAAATTATTATCAAAATACCCACAAATATACTTTCAACCTTCAAGAACACCGGGAGAACTCGGAGACTCGGAGAAGGGGAGAAAAAAAATTACACTTTGCTCCATCCACAAAATCTCCTTGAGAATAAATATCAGATCTGCATCTGGGTGTAGAAAAAAAGAAGAGCTTTTTTTTCCGAATCCAAATATTTACATTGCTCCCAATCAGTTGTTGGATTTATTATGAGCGATAAAAATCTTTCACAGGGGGTGGTAAAATATTTCAAATTTCTTCTTTTTTTTTTATTTTGATGTAGGTATATCTTCGATCCACTTTTCTTTTTACTGTGTGATGCACCAAAAAAAATATATTATATATTGCAATATTGCAAAATTCCGGGTTAGCACGTTGCAAATGACTTTCTCGGATTTTTCTGGTATGTTTTTGTACTCTTAGTATCACTGACGTGGCTTTGGCTTGATTTTCTCGTCGTTTTTCTTCGTCTTCACTTGATAAATAATTTATAATATTAGTTGGTGAGCTTTCAGTGTTTCAGTCTTCTGTCTTCTTTTTTGCAGTCTGTCAATTACTGTACATTTGCAATTCGCAAGTTGAGAATTTTGCTGTTGCAAGTTGAGAATTTTGCTCTCCTTTAAATAGTAGTTGTTCTATAGTTATGGTTGAATGAAGTACTGAACAAATGTGCCGGATTCGGAATTGGGACATACACCGAGAGAATTTTTCAACCAAACGCAAAGAAAAAAAGAAAAAAAGAAACAAGACAAGGAGCAAAAAAACTTTATGCAACAGGGGAAAAAGTTTGAAAGTTTTTGAGATTAGAAAAATAAATGTTCCTATGGAAGAAACTAAATTCTTTTTCTTGTTTTTTTGGACCAGGACCATGGACGATAGACTGATAGATAAGTTCAATGACTTTTCTTTTAGTGCTACAGCAGAGACAGACGAGTGCTCATAACTCTGGTGGACGTAGAACACATAAAGTGAGTGTGTGTCAGCACGTATATATATGTGTCGTATGTATTTATGAATGAGTATGAGGAGAAGCTTCTGGTTTGTATACAACTTGTGTATATTTATTACCAGTATATTTTACACGTGTATATTATTTTTTATAAGTACATATGTAGATATCTTTTCCAATCCTGGACAAATATTTAGGTATATATATATATAAGCTATATTTGTTATTATGTGTCTATGTTCCCGACGACTTGAGCTCACTCACTCACTCACTCACTCACAATCAGTCGAGTTGTTGAGAAAGAATATTTAAGGAGGAACGTATACACACGGAACGTTCACTTTCACCGACACTCCACCACCACACAACCGCACAAATTTACAAAAACCCTACCTATACTATACGTTATTATTATTATTATTATTATTATTATCCATAAAACAGTTTTTAGTATTTGAGTAGTTGAGAAAGGAGAAACTCGGCGAGTTTAGACTACTACTATTACAGAATTTCTACACATGAAGGAAATATCCGTAGAAAGATAATAATATTATTATGTATTGTATATTATATATTATAGATTATAGATGATTATATATGGAGCAATACGAGAGAAAAGCTTGACAAATTATCTATACGAAAGATAAAGAAGTTAATTCCAGTTGAGCAAGCATTTATAAAGGTAGCTAGGTAATTAAATTGGTTTTTTTTGTCTCGCTCTCTCGCTCTCTCACTTCTCTCTCTTCAACTCACACACTCGAATCCTCACAATCAGTTTGTGTTTGTCCTAAAAAACGGGAAAAGTGTTTGCAGTTTGAACAGAAATAGGATCTTTGTATTTTGTTTTTGCGTTCACATTGCGCTATCTTGGGATTTTGCGTTTTGCTCCCACTTTCTGTGAACTAGTTTTACGCAGTCTATATTATATGATCTCTCCTCTCCTCTCCTCTCCTCTCCTCTTTCGCTTTCGTATATTGCTCCTCTCCTCGTGTCCTGGGATCTTCTGCCACCAGTTCTCTCTCTGTCTCCCTCTCTCTCTCTCGCTCTCTCAACCCTTCTCTTCATCCAACGCTACGCATATGTAATATGTATAAACTAGTACATACTCACAAAAAAGAAAGAAGCTTACAGTCATTTCAGAATATCTCTATTTTTCATTGCCTAGTCTCTCTCTGTATCTCTCTCTCTCTCTCTCTATAAAAACGTACATGTTCAAAAAAAGATACAGTGGCGATAAGTATTTAAGTGTCCTTATTAACTTGGGCATCGTCCATTGAAAGCATCCATACAAAAAGATTCCATATAGAGATAGACAGGAGTATTAATTCAAGATAGATATAGCGATAGGAGCTTTTCTATATATATGCATCCACATGTCGTTTGTAGTTTCCCTGATTCTGATTACAAGACGACGACGACGACCACACCACCGTCCCAATTTTATACAAAATGCATGTGACAATATATCACATCATCATTGAGTGAGATGGAGACCTCTCTATCAAATAAAGACACTAACCAGGAACTTTGAACAGTCAACTTCAAGCAAAGAGACAGAATAGAGAGAGAGAGAGGAGAGAGAGAAGGCAGAGAGAGACTGAGGGAGAGAATGAAATGAGACAACATTTTGCAATGCGCCATTTGCCATTTCATATATACATTTGTTTGCAGAGTCATGGACTTTACATACGGGGGCAAATATAAATAGTTTTAACTTGGAGAAACGTGTATAATTTGGTTATAAAACAATATACATACATATAGAGTCAATATAATAAAACATTCAACGTTCAAAGAGTGAAATGTTAGACTGGGAGGGAAACTATAAAGCCTAAAGTGTAATATTATAAAACGTCAATTCCAATGTCGAATGTGTGTGGAAAGGAGAGACGTGAAAAGGAGATAGCAGTTGCGGAATTGTTATAATAATATCGCCAAGAACAAAAAAAACAAGAAGAAGAAAATTCTTTAGCATGGCATAGTGCTGAACTGCTGAGACATGCATAAGAACAAGAGTTAAGATAAACCTAAGGAGAGAGAGAGAGAGAGAGAGAGAGAGCGAGAGAGAGGTTATGTTGGAATTGAAGCATGTAACCGATGTAACGACATGTCCATCTCTCAGTACAGTTTCATAGTTTGAATGGGTTGTTGGTTCCATTTCATTTCGTTTGATTTTGTATACAATAAGAGCGTTGTTAAATGTAAAACGGGAATAGCTACACCCAGATACAGATGTTATCCCCCTTTATTCGTCCTAGTCGTTGTATTTATAAGGATGGCGTAGTTCCGCTGATGTCAAAGTCAATGCAGTGTGAAATGTAAAGCAGTGTCTACTTATATAGCTTTTAATAATGGCGAGTATAGAAACCATGATGGTTTTCTATGGGGGAGACTGTGGAATTGAAATATACATTGGGAATGGCAAAAAGAAGAGTTTTATTAAATGTTTTGTATCCTTGGTTTGTTGTGTCTTGTGGGGTAAATAAATCCATTTTGTAGCCACTCTAACATATTAAAATAATGTAATGTTGTAATGTTTTACCGCATCCCCATCTTTTTTATGTGTGTGTGTGCGTGGGGATGATACATTTTTAAACGCTTCTATCGTCAATGGTTTTTTTTTCAAATTCAAATGCCCAATAACTCTGGTCGGTCCGGTGTCAAGTTGAATTCAGTTGGTTCTCTGAAATTTTTAGCCAACGGCTAATTGTAATGGTGGAAATGAAAATAAATATTTATCTGTATAGATTGTTGATGGAATGGGACATTTGTGGATGTGTCAGTAGATAAATGTGGAACGACATGATGGATATCCAATATATAAATGTACATGAAGGGGAAACAGATCAATGATGGTGAATCCTATAATTCGTAGTCACTTCAAGTCGTATTATACCAAACCAAATGCGACGATGGACGAGCTCTATGTATCTGTAATTCCGTAATTCTGTAATTTTGTGGCTCAATTCCGTCCTTCAATTTATCTCAAGTGTCACGATGTGTATAGTTGTCGTTTTTTAATCACTTGTACTTCAACTTTTCAACTTTGAGGAAGAAGAGAGAAAAAAAAATGTACAGTATATTTAGAGTAAATTGAATGGGAGGATTTTGTATCTGTATATTGGTTGAACCCTGTTTTTTTAACGACTCAAACAATTAATGTGTGTAGTTGGGAACGAAACCTTACCAAATTGAAAACCAACAAGATAAAACTTAACTTACTACTGTAAATAGGATTGCTGTTTACTGCATAAATAACTTTTATAGCTTGACGATTCACAAAAATAGATTTAACTATGCACATACAACATCAAAAACCTGAACTTGTATCCCCTATGACATCTTGAATTATACTTTGAGTCATCCATATGGAAGAGGATTTGCACTTATTGAATGATTTATCGCCTATAGTTTTCCTCTATTTGCATAGGGAAAAGACTTCCAAATGTCACGAATCAAAATGGCACATTTGATAATGCATTTATATAAAACTACTACATAATTTCATTGTCATCGTTGAGCCAACACTCATATTTTTGATTAAGGAAAAGGAAAACCCTTTTTGCAAAAAACCATCAAGCCAAAACCATCATCTCAGCATTTTTAGTGGTGGTCAAAGTACGGTGCAAATGAGAATTCTCTACATCTAATAACGTGCATGTATGACCGTAATCTAATTAATATTAAAAATAATAGTGGTAGAGTCCGTGGTAATAAATAAATAAATATCAGTACGAAGAGAATCCCATATAGCTGGGTTTAGTTCGTCTGCAGACTCTTCCATTTAAAGCTTAATAAAGAACAAAAGGATCGATGGTAATTTGACGTATGGATCGATGTATGTAATAGAAACGTGAAGTATCCTAAAAAATAGCATTCTAATATTCTATGATTAAACTCATTAAACAAGATCATTTCTCCATTCCCCTGAATAATCCCGACCGTAAATGAATTCAAACTACTGAATTTTGCATAGGAATTCAAGAAGGGAGTTGAAGATATTAAGTACGGATATTCCGGGTGCTAATGTTCAGTGGCGTAGCCAGGGGTAGGTCTGGGCTGAAAACATTCTTTTACATTAGATAGAACGCTGAAATGTTTTAACTTACACTAGATAAAATGCTGAAAAAATTTGGTTTGCACTAGACAAAACAGCATTTTAAATTTTGGCCTACCTGAAAAAAATGGCCTGGCTACGCCACTGCTAATGTTCGCCAAGGATGAAGAAATCAAGTCATCAATGTACATGTAATAAAATAAAATGACTCGTGGCTCATAATCCGCCCAATATCATGCATAGCAAAAATTAATCGTGTTTAACTTGCGATTCGCGGAATTGAAATTGGTTATATAGGGGAGCCGGGGGCAAAGACATGCACTCATTTCATAATTAAATTTCTCCGAAACTATGGTTTGGTAAAAAATAATTTATAGACTCATGCAGTGATGCATAATACCATACATTCAGTGTTGTATAATACCGCACTGTACTGCATTTTAAACGGGTTTTTTTTATTATACAACACTGAATGTGTGGTATTATACATCACTGGACTCATGGACTCAAAATACGTTATTAATTCTATAAAGTCATTAGAAGGATTTTCATTTTCCTAGGTAAAAAATTCGATTAAAAAAAGTAGCATCATTTTGACTAAAATATGATTTCTTGCGTTTTGACAGTGAAAGACCTTCCGAAAAGTTGGTCTTGCACAGAAATGATAAGTTGTAAAATTCTCAAATGATCTGAGTATGTACAACAAATACATGTCCCCTATTCACTTTTTCTTTCGTTGTCTTCTAAACAATGCAAAACAATAAAAAAAAGTCTTCTCGCAAAACGGATTGCATGTTTTTGCTCCACGTAGTGTTCACTGGAGATCTCTTTTCTAATTACAATTAAACCATAAATATGGAAAGAAAACCATTTACTACAGTGATTGACGAAAGTCCAATCTAGTATGTAATAGAAATTTAGACCTTTTACAACCACCGTGGAAGCTGGTAGGAATTAAAATGTAAAGTGCATGTTTTTGTCCCCGGCTCCCCTATATCGTTTTAATATGGGATCTTGACTCTCCATGTCGTCCATGTTTCAACTCGTCTCTCGCTCTCTCTCTCTCTCTATCTCACTCATGATAAGTGGAAGTGACACATAGAGGTTCAAGCCTATTATGATTTGACTGGAAATTAAATTTTCCACTTAACCCAAGCCCTAGATTTGATAATCCTAGCATAAATTGTCGCACAGCGTCATCCCATCAAACAAACCCAACAACATCAAAACACAACCGCAAAAACTACACAAAGTTTCTATTAGATCCCCCCTTTGATTCATTCTTCATCACATTATATTCTACTTTCTATTCAAATCTTGTTTGGAATTCCGGATTCACTATCATTATAATTGATGGAAAGGAGACAGTAGAAACACACTGCACACAATCCATAAGATTTAAGATCCTTCATTATATCTATATTTTCCTTCATTAAATTATCTATATATACATATATATATATAATCTCAAGTAAATCCCTGGAAAATACACACATTTTGAGCAACACACTTTGAAAGAGAGAGAGAGGAGAGATAAAAGATATGACAGCCTGTTTTTTATTACTCTGTACTGAGTTTGGTTTTACCGTTCAAATATATATGAATAAAAAATAACAATTTCTCTCGTCATTCCTTATCTTGTTGATCCATGTAAATGAAATGCTCTGTATATACTCAAAACCAATTTTGAGAAGATGATAGACATTCAAAATTCAAAGGAAACCCTCTTCAAATTTGACATTTCATAATTTCCAAACCCTGAATTCTGAATTCTGAGTCCGTATATATTTATATTATAGCCTAAATATTCAAATTTCGTATTTTCAGTGAACGAGTCTCTGAATTTAAAATTTATTTTTTACGAATGGAAAGTATTTTAAACCTAAATATTTATTCAACCATTATGAGAAAGCAAATTAGGCATTTTCACAAAGGTAATTTCGTTCCAGAAGTAAAATCCTCATAATGCAATGCAGAACCAGGAAATTTCGTGCCAAGTACAACAAAATTTTAAATTGTTAGCATCTCATTTCTTGGAAATGTGATTTCATGGTTCCACTAAATACAACTTAAAGCCGGAGGAAAACAAATCTTCTCCGTATTTTCTTTTTACAATGAAATAAGAAATTCGATGGCGAAGCAGTAAAAGCATGCAGGGAGATGAAGGTCTTTTACAGGGTCTGGTCGTCTACAGAGCCCCATTACATACATTATAAGTTTGAGTTGGGAAGAAATGACTGACGAAACTCGTCGTTTTCTAGTTAAAAGAAGAAGATGAAGAAAGAGAAGAGAAAAAACGTGTTTATTCGTTCAAGGACGTGTTTTCGTCTGGTCTTGGTATGTTACACAATACAAATATTGTTCAACAACACAACATGGAATGGAAGCTCCTGCCTCAGAGGAAATCAACGGTAATAACACTCGAGTCTTTTTAATGGAGGACAATGTATATAGAAAAAAAAGAGATACGCACATCTAATATGTCCACCATACTTTCATTTAAACACAAAACACACTTACACTTTGTCATCATGAGTGCTCAATGAGTTCATGGAATTGCAATTTACTTGACATGCTCCCGGAAAATTAAGTTAGAAACATGGAAGAAAAAATTCCAATGACTCTTGGATTTCATACAATTTTTTCCTTGGTCTTGGTGAAGATTTACACATTTACAGGAAATATCCACACGTGTATAGAGAAAGCATATTATTTCCTAGTAGGAAATTCCTACCGTGTGAAGAAGGGATTTACATATTTATATAGTGAATATATTACAACTACGCAGTATATATTAAAATGAAGCTTTACAAACTTCGCTTTGCGTATCCGTACATTTGGGAAGCCTCAAAAATATCGCATAATGTGCGTTGTGGACTTAAACGGTTGTAAAATAAAATTCCATGTGGTGTAAGAGTGTGAGTGTAGAGTGTAGAGCCTCCTCCCCCCTCCTCCTCCTCTTCCCCTAAACATTTACTGGGTACAATGTACATATTGTGAGTTATAGAGAGAGAAACGAGAGGAAAATAGAAACTTGATGGTTGATGGTGAATGGACCACACACAGTGCGCACTCAAATGTAGACATATTGCACAATACGTCTTTGAATCCTATTTGAATCCTACCGGGTATTCATGTCGAGACCGTATTAATGAGTGAGAAAAGCCAAGCGTATAGGTACAATTAGATCACGCACGTGCGGCAGGTAAGGGTAATCTTTCTCTTTCTCTCCCCAAAATGTCTACCATTTGACAGTATATTCGTATTAGGGAATTCCTATCTATGCTCAACAGTCACTATACTTTCTCTCCCTTTCTCTCTCTCTCTCGTTACTTTCTCTCTGTCCCCTTTTACCCCATGCCATGATATCTGTAATATGGCTAAATATTTTAGCAACAATAATTGCCTATCATTTGATTCCACACGCATTCACATTTCTAGGTCATCCCAAGTTACTTCCAGTTCCCTTTGACCTAAATAATTAAATGTCTCCCCAAATGACAAAAAAAGGACGATTGGGATTGGGAGGATTTTAATTAAAATGCTATGCTCTCTGTCTTATGTGGATTGTGAATTCATCGGCCCACTCATAAAACGATGAACCAAATTCGAATGATGACATTAAATTTATAATTTATAAGTCCCATTCAATTCAACAACACAAAATTATCATATTTACAAATAGTCGTTAATACTCGAACAAAAAACAACCACGAAACCACGAAACCACCAAAATTAAATTCTGAATTTTCCACGACGACGATGGGGGTTCGAGAGAGAGAGAAACGAAAAATGGGGCGGAAACAATGTGTATTTTTTTGGTATTTGGAAGATGAGATAGCGATACAGTTTGGAAATCAGAGCACGTTTGTCAAACGAAACAAGTTTAAAGTAGTTTATTTGGAAATCAGAGGATGTTCACGAGTACTGGAAATTGGAAATTGGATTCGGTTGGAAGTGGAACGATGATGGGAAATGCGCGAATGCCTTGTGTATAGTTTTTTTGTTTGACAATGTCAATTTCCTTTCTTCATCTCCAAATGGGAATTCAAGGACAACGACGATGAAACGAGAAACAAGTTGTCAAAGGAGGACGACAAAGAAAAACGACGCACGTCTTTTACTATATATGTATAATATAAAGTGAACAGACTTGATACGATTAAATTACCATTTCCACAGATTTATATACAAACGTCCTCACACACATACTTTTCTATCAACATTCATTGCTTTCCCATTTCTGTGGTGGTGTACAATTACTCGTGGACTCTCTCTCCCTCTCTCTCTTTCTCTTTCACACGATTCAACCGAGGGAAATTAAAAGCATTATTTTATTAGGAAACCTATAGAGAAGATTAGTTTTGGGAATCAAATCAAGTTTCGGATCCGCTTCCTCCGATTCCTTCTTTCCATAATGACTTACATAGAAATTGTACATAAATAATAAATATCTACTCGTATTTCAAAGTCATCAGGAAGAGTTCCTTTTCAAAATTATTCCCCATGCAAAGTAAACAGTCGACGATAGACGGAGGCAGAGAGAGAGTCAGAGTGAGAGAAAGAGACAGAGAAGAGACTTGGTAATTAGATTTTGTCAATGTTCAAACTGTTCAATGCTGAATCACTACAACTTTCAAGTTGACACTGTCCAATTTCAAGGTTTCTCCCCTTTCACAAAAAAAACTTTCTCCGAATTTCCCCCTCCCCAATTTTTTTGTTTTTACTTAACTATCAACAGAATCCTTAGGATTTTGAATTTACATTTGAATTTGAAATTGAAATTGAAACTGAAGTGACACGATACATTTTTTCCCCACGACGACTTTTCTGTTTACTTTTTATTTTTTTTCTTCTACAAATATTTCTATTCACTACATTTTCGTTTCAAGTTGATTCTATTGAAATCTGCCAATTGTTTTGTTATGCCTTCTCTATACAACAAACTTTTTTTGTCAATGACATGGAGAATCTGAGAGGCTCCTGGAAGGATTCTGATTCTGAAGAGAGTCCTTGAATTTGTTATTACTATTACAAGTAGTAGAAAAAGACTGTCGTCTAGATTTTCCTGGAAGCGTATACATATATACACATGAAAAAAATCATGTTTCAACTTGCTCCCAGGGAAAAAAACAGGAAACATTGAAGAAAACGTGTAATTTCTCTCCTCCAGTACAGACATTGGAATTGGAGGATGAGAGAAAAAATAGGATACCTGATACCAGGAACTCATATTCTCAATACAATATTTCTGACTGGAGCATAATGGACAATTCCAAGCTTCACTCGTCCTCATTATTCCTCGTAAGTGGTAACAATGAATGTAGCAACTACAGATAGGAAACAAGATGGAAGAAAAAGGGAAATCCTGGATTGATAATAGAAAACAAACAATAAACTACAGAGCTGGAAAAAATAAAGATAAAAAAACAAAATCCATGTCCCTGGTTTTCGTGCACATTAATACACACGCGTGGAGAGGAACACTGCGAGAGAGAGAGAAAAGGAAAAGGAAAATGAAGAGAATGACACAAACACAAAAGGAGAAAAGAGGGAGAGAGAGAGAGTTTAAGACATGACAATAAGAAGAAAGAAAGGAATACACAAGTAGAAGTAGACGGTAACTAGAGCAGAAGCAGAAGCATAAGCTTTTCCTCCCTGATTTCCTCTCTTTCCACGGAATTGTTTGGGTCGTTAAGTTGTTAGTTTCATATTAAGTAAGTTGATGGAAGGCAAACACGGTCAGGCACATTAGGAATACATGTAGTACTTGAGATTAAAGGAAATTGTGTACAAACATATGGCCATGTCCTCGTTCCTCCCACATTCGCCGTCTTTTTCTCTCTTCTGTATGTAGCTAAGATATTCTTTTGCATAAACAGGAGACAGAAAGAGAAAGAGAAAGAGAGGAAAGCAATGTGGCAAAAAGGTATGATTATCAATGCTAACGATAAAAAGCTCTTTGTGTCCTTGGTTTTTTTCTTTTCTATTCTACATAATAATATATGTACCTATGCATAAAATTTGTAGTAATCGTAAGATGCAGATGTCAACTATTTCGTCTTTGTCGTTTTATTTACCTTTGTCATTGCCATTCTTTGGTTTTGTTCAAGGAATACAAAATACAAATATATAGAAGGTAGAAAGGAGAAAGCATTCGCATGGAAAGGAGAAAGCAGCATACATTAATTCACAATCCGGATTCCTTTGAAAGTCTTTATCTGTTGTTCCTAGTTACATTACAGTGAAATGACGTTTTGGGGGATTGCTCACATACTTTTTACTTTAGCATTATGAAATATCCTCTGTGAGCTCCCGTTTTGGAGAATTCCACAGTCTCTTTGTTGTCTCTCTTTTTTTTTTTCTCTCTCTTATCCACCAAAAATAACGAAATACAGAAGAATTTTCTAGTTGGAGAAAGTCAATTTTGAATAAAGAAAGTATTTGAAGATTAAAGAAGAGGAATTTAACAGAGAAATCCAGTGTACGTTGTTCTATCTCTCTCGTATTATGAATCCTCACAATGAAATTAAGTCTCAAAGAGCTTGTTTTGATTTAAATTAAACGAGAAGATACAAAGGGATTTAGACTCGACCGTTGTCAACTGTGTGTGTTCTATATATATGTTAATAATATTACACACAATCGGGGACTGCAGTCGGAGCAGAGAGAAGTCTCGTAATTTTAATTATGGATGTTTGAAATCGTAAATCAAGACGTGTAGTAGTAGTAAGGCTGTCAAATCTAAATAAATTTCCATTTATGATGAATGATGAATCGATACCAAATTACCAAAGAGAAACCCTCGGAATCCGGAATGAAAATATTCCAGGAAAAATATCCTTCCATGAAAATACGCCTGAACAACCAAAAAGCAAACATTCAACACTCGCTGACGAAGCATTGTAATTTCGTTACATGTAAAACTATCGGAAATTCGGTGATGGTACAAAAATGTAAATTTAAACAAAAATGGAAATGAAGAAAAAGGAAGAAGAAATATTTGTATACGAAATACATATTGCAGAAGGAGCAAAAATAAATGAAATGAAACAAAGGGGATTTGAACGGATTCAAGTCGTTTCCTCGTCATCCATGTTATGTTATGCATAGTTTAATGTTAATCGCAAGTGATGCTAATGGAATTGTGTAAGAGAAACCCGTGACTTGACACAGTCCAATCCATGCAAATGAGAGAATGTGGATTTGAATATAAATAAAATGCGAATTTATATTTATATTTCCACAACGCACTCGTGACTATACTGCCACTTTGAATACAGTGAAAAGGGGAAAGATAAGCGAACGAATACACCAGCCAAAACCAAAGCTGAACAGAAGAAGAAGAAGAAGAAGAAGAAGAGAGAGAGTAAATAAAATGATAGATATATAATTTTTATGAACCATGATGAAGCAAATGTGGCATTTTTGCAATTTTTATGCTACGTCTGCAAAACATCTTCATAGCCATTGAGGAAAAAAAATAAACTTTACACATTCACATCTACACAAGCTATTTACACTAAAAATCACCACACGCCTTCCTCCTTCTGCCAAAGCATTTATCTAAATGAACCCTCATAAAAAAATGTCTAAACTACTCTGTTGTTCTCCAGGAAAATCCATTTTGATATTGTCATTTCATTGGCCAATCTCCGACTTGTACGTCATTTGTTCGATTCCAATTTCCCCCCCTAAAAAACTTCATACTCCCCATTATTTTCCATCCCGTTCCTTCTTCTCATATACTTTTCATAATGTACTAAAACCAACATGATTAAAATAAAAAGTCGTTTCCCCTCCTCCTCCTTATTCTTTATTACTACAAATCTCAAGAAAAGGAGAAGGAATCCATTATATTTTCTATACCGGCATGAATTGAAATTGCCATTACCATTGTACACAATTTTCCTCTGAACAACAATAGATATATATTTTATATTTTACTCCCTAATAAAAAGGAAATGGACATGACGTGACGTCTCTCGAACAAATCTGCTTTCAATCAAAGTCACACAGAGATTCAAGGAAAATAAATCCCATGGAAATGAAATCTTTCACCCGTTCATTTCCAATTTCCAATTAAGCATATATATTCCATGAAATTCATTTCCAACCGCTTTTCTTGAAGAATTTCAGAACAAAAACAAAAGTTATCAAGTCTCAATTTTCGATTCTCGATTCACCTTAATTTCTCTTTACTTAATAAAGAGAATTTAATTGAGTAATTAATCATGTTCAGTCCATTCAGGGGGATTCAATGAAAATATGAATTGCAGTGATATAATCAAACGATTTCCACATAACTCCAAATAGGTCTTCACTTTGAACTATTTGGACAGTGAAAATATCTAGAATCGGGAGGAATCAAGTGGAATAGAATGGAATTGAAAATATATATGGGGAAAACGAAGACCAAACTTTTCTCAATAGAAACGACAGCAAAACTCTCTGAACTCTCAACTAACTCTCAACCCAATATAAAACATTTAAACTCACACACACACATATTCTCTCACGACTATACGCGGAAACGGTGAAAGTTTTTCTTGGAAACTTCCTCGCATGAAAAGCAAAGGAAAATAACAGGAAAGTCATGTCAGGACACTTGTTAATTGTCAAATTGTGGACAAGTATAGAAAATGGAAAATGTGTTGTTTTGGATTTCCTGGTCGTTTTTCCGCGGCTGTCTGTATCTGTATTTTGTATTTTGCTCCCATTTCCTTGTACTGTCGACTGTAGCTTGTTCTCGCACACTTGAATAAAACAACAGCAGGAGCAGCAGCCGAGGAGTAATAACAGAAACAAAATACATATACATATAAACAGTGTCAAGTCATCATTGAACTCTCAGAGCCAGCATGAGGAGCTGCAACTCCACAAAACAAAACAACACACACACACATATACATTACACGATTACAATAAAGAACTTTCACCCTAGAAACAAAAGTCCCCCATACTAAAGTTCGCATTGAATTCATTGTGCAGATCTGGGCAGAGTAAGATCCTCGCTCATATACAACACATCCAGCTGCCAAGTAGAAAAAAAGAGAGAAAAAAAACTAAACATATTCCCTTCATTCAATTCCAAGGAAATCCCCTTTAGCCTTTGATACTTTTGGGTATAGGACTGTAAAATGTTTCCCATTCCCCTCCTTCATGTCAAGCTCTCCTCCATGAAGAATAGGGAACATCAAAATTTAAAATATGCATGAGAAATTGGAAATACCCACGACTGTAAGTACACACACAACAACAACAAAAACATGAGAAAGAGAAAACACCATTAAGGATCAAGGAGACATCGAAACCAACCAAAAACCAAGAGAAATATTTAAGGACGGTGGTGCATTCTCTAAAGATTCAAAAACTCAGTAGTAGAAAAAATAATGACGACGACAACATACACATATGAAGGAGAGAGAGAGAGAGAAAGTTCTCGGATGGGTATGAATGGAGAAAGAAATGAGAAAGGGGAGAAAGAAGAAAACAAATTTGAGGGAGAGAGAAAGAGAGATTGAGACTGAATTTCATTTGAGGAGAAAATTAAAAAAATAGGGCACATTAAAGCCGTCCAAGGTAAAGCCCATGATAATAAGTTGACGGTGATAGTTACCCTTAAAACTATGACACGCCTTTTGTATCCACATTATTTCCTCTTTATACTATGGCGCACCATGTGAGATTTAATACTCTAGAGTCTAGAGCTCGTGATGAGCATAGTTTGTCTGGATCTCCGGGAGACGACAGAACAACAGAGAGCGAGAGAGAGAGAGAGAGAGAGAGAGAGAGAGAGAGAGAGAGAGAGAGAGAGAGCGAGTGAGAGGGAAAGAGAGTCTGCTTTGTCATAGAACAAATGGGGAGATTACATGAAACTAATCAAGGGGAAACCTCTTTGACCTGAAAAATTGAATTGCTACTCTCCGATGAAACAACCATTGAATTGAATTGCTCACCTTTGATCTCGCTCCCTTTCTTTTGCCTCGTGCTGTGGTAAGAAAAAGATACAAATATGTGTGTGCCAGTTTGTGGGTTAACACATGGACAACAAAACACACAGTCAGCACACTCTCTGTCCGCTTTGAAAGAACCACATCACACCACAGCAGTTATGGCATTAGCCAGTATGCTAACGAGCATTCAATTAAGTACACTGACAGTAATTAATTAATGGATATATATACTTTTATATACATACGATATATATAATACACATACAGAGGCTCTCGCCATGCCACCGAATTTAACTGTCTCACAATTAAATGTACAAGTGGTGAAACCACATACTGACTGGGAAAGCAACTCAACGGAAAAGTGTTTCTTCCTTCCAGTCTCGACATACTATTATGTATTTCTTTCATATTTTCTATATGTACATGTTTTTTTATGGAGCTGCGAACATCTAATTATTATAATTGCACGCTCAAAAATAGAATTGAGCTTGTTTACACAAATATACAAGTGTACATATTTATTTTGTATTTTGCATTTAGTTGGACAGATCTCATCCAAATCCGAATGCCAAAATAGGTGGATAGGAATCGGACAATAGAAATTAGGTTGAGAGGATAATGAAGCTTTTTGTATAATATCTGAAAACTATATCATAGTCAATTATTTTGTAATTATCATCATCAATTTACATTAATATTCAAGTATTAAATTTGAGTGCTAAAAATAAGCTCTGTAATAGTTAAACCAACTTGGTTTTACAATCAATCAAGTCCATTGTAAATCCGCATAAATCATAATGATGTATATTCTCTAGAATTAAATACAAAATCCAAAGTATTCCAGTAACGAAAATATGGTAATGACTGAATAAATCATCCAAAAAAAAGGGGGAGAGAGAAAATGAGAGAGAAAACTTTCCACAGAGTTCGCAATCCATGAAGGTTTCTTCACCCAAGGTAATGAAAGTGAAAGCTTTCTCGCTCGCTCTACAGACTCTCATTTGTAATTTGTAAATTTGACAGTGGAGGAACTTTGGTAGAGCGGAAATTCAAGCAGTGACCTTAATTCGGATTCCGTGGAAGAATCTGCTTATTTTCTCATTTCTAGACCTCGTTTCTAGTTCCTCACAGGAACTAAATCAGGAAGAACTTTTCACCAAGAAAAAAAAAGTAGGGGAAAGAGAGAGAGAGAGCTAAAATCAGTTGAGAGCTAAAATCCGATAAATTGGACGAGCTCACTCAACATTTGCTTTTGAAAAAAAACAAGTATAAGAAATAAGAAGGAAAGGTAAGGGCAAGGCAAAGGCAACGGCGATAGCATTTACGTCAATGATGAATAATGAAAAATAAATCGGGTGGTGTATCCACACAGAGTGAGTCTCTAGTAGTATTCGTATTAGTACACAGTCGAGACAATATACTGTCGGATTTTTAATAATTGAGCCTCCCAAGGACAGATTTAGGAATCCTTGCCCATTTCAAATACATTGA
>JAIUND010002821.1:0-19557 GCA_034699125.1 Gisinianus flammeolus | reverse complement strand
TCTATTTTAATGCCATTCGGCATTTTATGCATTGGAAAATTATGCCCCGTGGAAAATTATGCCCCACTTTACCCCTATAGTGATGCTTTGTGAACTAACCCAGTCATTCCAAGTGCACCGAGACAATAACTTGCGGGTAATCCTTTTAAATCCGGCAATGGAAGAACTCCTGAAAACATTGCTTTCATTTTATCAGGGGCACATATTGTTTTGTCTCTCCTGTAACACATATGGAAAAGTGATTTATTTTATTTGTATATTTCAAATATATATAGCAATAAACCATGAATAGTAAAAAAATGATGAATATTCTTATCTATATCTGAATTTAATTTAATTTACTTTGATCTTTGACTGAAACTATATACACAGATACAAGATTAAAATGAGACAGCATATATATATATATTACCATCCAACGTATGCAACAACTTTTATTCCTTCTGGAAATCGTGGATGACGACTTTTCAACACTCTATTAGAATTCACACAAAAGGGACATGAAGTTAAAAAAACACAAAAAGATTATTATGAATCAATTTTTTTTGCTAAGGACAAGAAGAAAAATCCAATTCGGTTCACACATGTTTGTAGAATCACAATTATGTGTACAAGTGACTGTGTTATGTAAACAAGATTGAATTGACTTACGTTGCAATTTGAGATCCGGGGGGTGTATCGCCTGGATAAATATTTTTGATAATGATATATTATTATTTCAAGTCAATTCAATAATTTAGACATTATTATCATGATTTGTTCACTTTTGCTCGGATTTATGTGTATATATATATATGGGGAAAATGATCTTACCAACATTCAGTCGTGACGCAAAAGCTCGTTGGTAAGGATCAACACTATGACATTCCGCCGATAACAGAATTTCTGTAACACAAATGATCATATATTTTAGAAGCATTTCCCTCTTCCTGTATTATTTTTTATTCTAGCTCATCCTGCATAACTCGACTCGACACTTGAAGATCTGAAACTTTTTTGTAATAACTTTAAAGTAACAAAAAATGAGGATGCAAAGGAGGAAGACGGACAGAGAGAGAGAAAGAGAGAGAGAGAAAGTAGGAAGAAATAGAGCTCAAAGTATCTGAGCGAAAGAGAAAGAAGGAGAGAGAGTTTGAAAAACATGAAAAATTCACAAGAGTATATAGAGAATATATACATGGTACGTACGTACATGGAAGGTAAAAGATATGAGAAAAGTTTGCCATTTTCTCTTGGGACTAACTTATAATATAATAATATTGTGAAATGTTTGAAAATTCAAGTGGGTAGAGCTTTTGAGAGCGCCAGCATACACACATGTATATATATATCTATGCATGCATGTGTACAAATGTACAAACATTATTTTGAAAATTTTTGGTGACATTGACAAAAAGGAATTGCATTGCATTTTACAAGAAGGATTTCATTATCTTGAATGGTAAAATCCAAAATTTTTTTTTTTTTCTCTTCTTTTCCCTTTCACAAACGTGTCCATTTTGACTTATTACCTTTTTGTCCATACATAACATTTCCATATAGATACATGCAATTCTTTGTCAAAGCAATGCCTTCCGGCAAAAAGAGACAAAAAAAAAACGTCTAGCTAATAAAAAATGTCTCTATACATAGATATAATCGTCGTTTCATTTCCTATACTTCTTCCCATTCACGATAGAGATAAAGGTTAAAAGTCATCATTTCAAAACTTGAAATATCTTACAGATATACACACATGCATTTATCTTTTGAATGTAAAATGGAATGGAATGAAAAATGAAATGGGCGGAAAAAAGTTAAAAATAAATATATGTACTCATAGTATACATTGTATAGGTACTTATATCCATATTTTTCCTTACCTCCATCTTTCAAAGTATCCGATAAAGTTTCTTCAACTAATTCGAAATTATTCAACGTAGGTAGACCATCAAAATGATTTTTCAATATAATTTTTCTGGCCAACATTTTGAAGTTTACTTTTTTTTCCCCCTTGTAGTAAGTACACACTAAAAACACCACAACAAACTTTTCTTCCGACCAAAACTTTCCCCCACAGACACAAAAAGAGACTATATATATCTTGTAATATTATTCTTTTTAGTACCTAATCAAAAAGGAGAATATATCTGTATATACACAAGCACACACACTCTCGAAAAGCCACAAAATTCTATATAAGATTTCTTTAGTTTCCAATCAAGTACTGTAGTTGAGAGTCGGAATTATCGTTGGGTTTTGTACGTCACTTGTAATAAAAATCAAATTTCCATTGGCTACGAAGAATTGAAGCAGGTAATTGCACATCAATAAGTGGAGAGTAATTGATGAGGATCGTTATTTGTTTGTCGAATGCACTGAACTGTTATAACTGTGTTGGTTGATGTTCCAAGCTCGTCGTTTAGGTTGTACGCGCTGTAGTATACTAGCAGAGATTATGATGATGAAGGATGCAACTGTAAAAATAGATATGAATTGTGTGTGTAAGAGAGAGAACGAGAGAGAGAACGAGAGAGAGAACGAGAGAGAGAACGAGAGAGAGAAAGAGAAAGTTTTTCTAGAAATGATGTGACTGGCGTAAATAGTGGGATTGAATAATTCATGTACACTCCCCGTTAAATAGATTCAGTTGTGCCTTCCCTATACACATACACGGCGATATGAAAAGGTTTACAGGTGAGTCTAAGTTTTTTAATGACTTCAAGCATAAAGAGAAATGACTCACAATCAGAGAGATTGAGACAGAGAGAGAGATAAAGATAATCCTATAATGTGTAATATATATGCCTTCAAATGTTAAGTTAGGTTGTAATGTAACTAATGACAGGGATAAATAATTTAGTATGATGTAGCTGTATGTGAGTCGTTCTCTTTCTTTCTTACAATGTCTCTGTCTCTCTATATATATCTTTATATATGTAGAAGAAAAGCGAGAGAAAAACGGAAGATCTCTAATGGAATTACCCAGAGTTGGAATTCAATAAAATTTTCTCTACTTTTTCCAGTATGAGACTCTGCTCTGCTTCTACAGATATTTACATACTCGAAACCTAAAATCTTTATAATGTACTACGACTCACTTTATGATTGTGAATGACTTTTTTTCGTGAGTAATGTTGTTTTTTTTTTGTTTTTTTGAACTGGGAAAGGAAAAATGAATAGGATAACTTTAAACTGGGCTATATATGCAATATAGGATTTTAATTATTCAAGTGGGATTTGGATAAAGAATTATTTCACACAAAGTGTAATGATTATTACATATTATACCTCGCCAATTGCCTTTGTTCTGTCTGTGTGCGTACTTTCTTTTTATGCATGTATTAAGATTGAAATCAAACTTTGCAGAACGTATATTTATATTTTTATAGACACACTTGAAAAAAATTTGATTTTCACTCAATAAGCACAAACAAATGGAAATTGTTTTGTGTAGAATGTATAAACGAGACAAAGGACAAACGTAGAAGCAACTTTTGAAGTATTAAAATTGGAGCTGATCACAATTAATTAGAGGATGAGAGAGAGAGAGAAAGAGAAAGGGAGGGAGAAAGATAGAGTGAGAAACTATGTAAAGTCAGTATGGAGAAACTAGAAAGAGGATGACTCCAAGATGAATGAAGAGAACAGAAGATCTGAAAACGATCTGTCACGTTCAATTCAGTAATATGCACTTTTCTATTATACACAGTAGAATTTTCGGTTTCGGTCTCTCTGTCTCTCATTCGCTCTCTATATATACAGTACGATATGTTTTATTAAGGGGAGCAGTATATACAAACACAATTCGCTATATATGTACATATGTTTTTTGTATTTAATATTGGCTAGATATTTTGCACACTCTCAGTTATATCCGTTCACAGTGAAATCTACCCGTATATGTTTGTATTTGTTGTGTGTGTGTGTGTGTGTGTGTGTAGATATAAAATATATACCCTGGATACCTTTTATTGTAATTGATGTATATGTACGGTACGTGTTTATATTGTAGTAGAGGAGAATGGAGCTTTAACTTACATATATATATATCCACGGGGCTTTTGTACTATTATTATTATTTAAGATGACTTAAAGAGTTCTTCCTTTATTCCCGTATATTATGCAATATTCTGTCACTATAATGTATTTCAAACTTCATAAAACTACACAATAATAATAATGATGTATTAAATATGAGCTTCAACTATAATAAAACCTTCCTTTTTTCCTCCTTTTGAGAACGAAAACAGAAAACTCTTTCTCTCTTTCAATTATAGAATATATTATACGTGTATGTGTAGTATGTTATGTTATCATACCTCTCTTCGATTTCGCAAGGCGAGCCTTCCGAGTCTGAATTTCCGAAACCGAATCCGAATTTTCGTGGAAAACCCCTGGAAAACCATTTTACATGCGTAAAAGCATTTCTCTTCTCTCCAATGATGGTGGTTGTATTCGGAGTTTCCAAAATGTATATTGTATACATAGGTATAGCTTTTATCGGTATACATAGCTCAATAATAGTTTGATATATTACATAATGTTCGTATACCTATCATTCATCGGGTGCAAAAAAAGAGTCTTAGATTTGACAGAAGAATCGTTACACAAAATGTGCTTAAAAATGAATCACCACGCATTCTTCATGCAGAGAGCGAGAAAAACAAAAACAAAAGTGACTTTTTTCTAAGCCATTTCGGCAACAAGGTATAATCCATTATAAATTTAAACAGTGCTATGTTAATTGTTACGTAATTAATTCAAATGCATAAAATTTTAATCAGTTACATATTCAGGTTTTACCAGTTACGAAGTAACTGTAATATACCCAAATGCTTATTAAAAGTATTTCGGATTTAATATTTAATTTAATTGAGTGGCAAAGGCATATGATTTTTGTTTTGTTTTCTATTGTCAACTTCTACAATCGAATTTTTTTGTGGTTTGTCCGTTAGAAAGATTTTGGCTTTGTGTGGTCGATTTCTTAGTATCTTTCTCAAATATCGAATATATTCTATTCTATTTTATTCAACAAGTGTGATTTAATTTTTGAGGTATCTTGTGGCTGTTTTTTAGTGTACTGATAAAAGGTACTTTACTGACAAGAGAAATAACTGGTAATTGTTATCCAGTTTTCTAAAAAGAATTACAAAGTCTTTATATTTTTGTATTTTATGACAATCACGACGAATTGAGAACCGCATGAATTCTCGTGGAGAATTTGTCTAAGATTCTATTGTAGTGGAAGTTTTAATATTGTTTTGTTCTCTCATTTACTTGATTTTTAATAGATTTTTAACAGGACTTGGAAAATCGCCTGGAATGTTCTGAAACTATGGACAGAGACAATTCTCAACGAATCCAAACACCACCTTCATCTGCAGGAGGACAATTTAACTTGAAATGGAGAGAATTCCGAGATCATTTGTCTGAGGGACTGAGTGAGTTACTTTGGGATAGCCAAATGACCGATGTCACAATTGCTTGTGAGGGTAATTACAGAAGGGCTCACAAATTAATCCTCTCACTCACCAGTCCATATTTCAAACAACTTTTTCAAGTACGTGTAGTATACAGTTTTCGTGTTTTTACTAACACAGATAAAAATATGAATTGAACAGTGAAATTGTAACTGGAAACTCCAAGTGTGGTTCTGAATGATTCAATTTAATGATAATATAAATATGTATGTATGTGTATATATTCTCTTCCAGTTAAATTCCAATGATACGGATAAGACAATTGTCATTTTGAATCACGTGCGATTCAAAGACTTGGAAAGTATCCTCAACTACGTGTACACTGGTCGTGTCCAAGTGTACGATGAGGATCTTTCAAGTTTCCTTCAAGCTGCCGAGCTACTTCAAATCGATGGACTCACAACAGTAAGTTAAAAGAATTTTTTGTTTTCTTTGTATTTTCGGAACACGTATACATGGTCACATTGTTGTCAATTAATATGTACACGACATTCTTGCCAATTTTTCAATTGAAAACTTTCAGACTGAAGATTCATCAGGCCCTTCTTCTGATTCTGTACAAACTGAAGAAATTTATCGTCCTTCTGATCCACCACCAGGCTCGAATAAGGATTCGGAAAGTTCAACTCGGGGCATAAGTTTTTCTTCAGCTGGATCAGTAGTTGATCTGATCGATGATGATGATGATGAACAACTAGAGGACGAATTATTAGACTCTCCAATAAGAATTAGTTCTATGGTGGAAATTACTGAAGTTGAAGATGATAATGGAGAATACAGAGGCAACGTCGAACAAATGGAGAATGATTCCAACACGTGGGATTTCATACAAGTTATACATGATGAGAACAGTTCTACTACTGTGGAGCAGGATCAGCTGGGTAAGTATTTTAAGAGTAAAAATTGTGTTGTACAACATTTTGGGTCGCCATCTTTTAACTCCTCTTTTTTTTCATAAAAATTTGTTTTATTTAATTTCATTTACAGTGACAAAGAAAATTGGAAAAAAATCTGTGGGGAAAAAAAGGGGGAGGCCAAAGAAGTCCAATGCTGTCCACTTGTTATCTGAGCCGGATGCTGAAAGATCAATTCAAGAAGCGTGAGAGATGCAGTGACTTTTATGAATTTGATGAAATGGGATATAATGGTTCTCCAGACTTATACTATCAAAATGTTGGTAAAAAGTCAGTTGATAAAAGAGGGACGTGAGTGATCGATTTCCATGCCACATCTGTGGACGAACATTTAAAAATAAAATGTATGGATTTTTCTAAAGAGCAACTTTTATATTCTAATTCCTCAATCGCATGTAATGATTAAATTATTAATGACGCTTCACATACTATACTACACCACCCATAAAGTACATATCTAACAAAACATGTCCATTTCATTTGGAAACAATATAGGTTCTCTATAATCATCGCAGTGTGTATATATATACCATAGGTCGGTCTGTTGTACATACATTACGCTTTAAATTATTACTGTATTACTATATACTCGTGTGATGCCAACTAAATAAGGATTTAAATAACTTTATTTTCATTTTAAATATATTATATCATAGGAATCATCCTTTATGGCCTACGCATCTCCACACCCATCTCAATATTGCACAACACTCCTAGCTGATATCTAAATCTAAATAGTTATTGGCACTGTGATTCCTCATCAGTGCCGTCACCTGACCTGTAATCTGAGGCACCTGAATTCTTCCATATGGGACTGAAGTATGAACCTCAGGCTATGGGGGTATGAAAATATAAGTATGTACACTTTCAATATGATAATGTAAGTAAGTACCAACAAGGTTTATCTTCTTTTTTTTTTATCTTCCTTAATTTATTTAGGTTATAAATACATAGTATTTACCGTGTAAATTTTATACTCCGCCTTAAATGCGAAAAATTGTGCTCGTATAATGAATGCTTTTCTACTATATATAGATTTTTATACCGTATTTTATTACTAATAATAACAGATACGTACGAATTAAATGTATGAACTTGATTTTGTATTTCAAAAAATCGTTTTTTATCTTATCTGTGCATATACTTACATATATACTGCATGCATTATGTATGTATTGTAATTATTGTATAGTTTATATAAACCATAGCCTATAGAATACGATAATAAAAGTACAACAAAAATGTTATCACTTTTTCTACAAAAAGAAAACGAATAGCAATTTTTCCAAATCAAATCATTTGCATAAAACTACGCCCCTGAAGTACGAAATAAAATATAACTTTAAATGGCTTCATATTATTCATGTATTTCTGTAGGTTAACAATCGCCGTATATCCCATATCTACTCAACAAAATCATAACACATCAAACGCACTTTGGTATCCGGCCGACAAACATCACAACAACTTTCAGGCGCTATTTGCATTTTCTATTCATCATACTTAATTATGATTCCTAATCATAGTGAAACTTAAGCAAAGTGAATGTGAAATACAAATCAATTCATCACCTGAACTTGACATCGTTCGACAATCAACTTACATTTTCAGACAAACAGGACAAACTCGCGACACCAATTACATATTTTTTAATTTCATCGAGTCTTCGCGCATTAAATTCCGGACAAAATCTCAAACAGTTTGTGAGTTTTTGACTGTTTTTGTGATTTTTATATTACCGAAAAGCTGAAATTAGAAATTAACAATTTTTACTGCACAATGCAGTCAACATAATTTCATAATGTGAAGTTATTAAATGTTTAGACGACTGTGTGTGTATTAGAGATTTTTAAGAGAGAAAATGTGGGCATGTGCATCTTACCCAGTGTACCTACCTAGCTAGGATAGAGGGGAAGATTGAGTTTTTTTGGATATAATTTTTATACACGAGTTTCCAGAGTTCGATTTGACTTATAGTTATAATTATGAATTGGTTAAGAAATAAATCCGTGACTGAGCGACAAACAATCGCTTTCAGCGCTTTTGAAAATCATTGGAGTCAAGCTGTTGAAAAAATGGAAACATCACAGGTATATAAAAATGAAATCCATTATTCCAATTGTACACATATAAGTCTAGTTGTAATTAAAGCAAAGAAACATGGGTAAACACATGATTGTTGATCGACCACAAAGTCTGTAATCTGTAACCAACAATAATTTTTTGTGCATTTTATGGAAAATGTTTAGGATGCTGAAGCTGCTCTCACCGTCATATCACATTTGACACAAATGATCTCTCTTCTTCGATTATCAAGAGGAGAAGAACCTGAACAGTCTTGTAAAATATTTTGGATTCAAAAAAAGTGTAGTGACCAAGCTATCTGTTGGCTACTGGAGCTTAAAAATAAGGGTACGTACATTTACAATAAAACTGTTAAAATTAAGACAGAATACTGTGTATTTTTGATTCATTACAAACATAAACATTATATCATCAACATGGCTTTTATTTGACTACAGGCTTGCAGTTATCTCGGGAAGATGATGAAAGACTTGTCCTGATGTTGCATTCATTATGTGAATTAGCATCTCGTGATGGTGAGATTTTGGGCTACGTGAGAAGTAATAATGAAATCGGTGCAGTACCATGGGATGGTGCATGCTCTCTTGCTTCTCTACTCCTTGAATACAGTCTGGGAAACGAACTGTCACTTGGAGAAACGGCTAGACATTCTTTTATTCTTCTTATCAAACTGGCTTCAAGATTCCCAGCTCTAGAGACAAGTTTGTCACAAGAGAACGGATATGATTATACTGTAAGTTTGAAATATCGATATTTATCAATGTATAAATTTCATATACTTCACCCAAGATTTCCAAAAAATATATATCCATGTAGCCGAAGATTTTATTTCATTCGTATGTATGTTGTTGAATTTACAGAATCTTGTCATCAGTGGTCTCACGGCTTGTTATGCTCAATTACCGACATACAACCAAGCGTCCTCTGAACAAATGAGACCTTTTATTCAACAACTCAAATTTGTTGACGATGTTGCACATTCGGCTCCTCCCGCAGTTGCCACTGCAATAGCTGACTGCTTTACAAATGCCTTTCTTGACACGATCATAAAACCGTCGTTGACTCAGGTAATAAAACTTTTCATATTTTCATGATGGATAAAAAAATTGAATTCTTTTTTAAGCGTAATAAAATTAATCACTTCATTTCACATTACAATAATAATTGACACTTTTGGTGCAAATGTACGTACACATACTAATATGCGTTGCGGATAAATTAGAGCAATTTAGCACTACAATTTAAAAAATTTGCAGTATAAATATTTTTCGTATATTATATAGACTATGGCATTCGAGTATTCGAGTAAATATAAATTATTATAAATATATTTAAATTATCATTTTTGCTATAAGTATATACGTACTGTAATTTTCTGTCCATTTATTATACAAAGCTATATATATTGCAAAATATCGAAATGCCATAAAGCTATGAAAGATTTGTAGCTTTGCAACTTGGCTAGCAAAATATAAAGTATTTTGTTTATGTATTAAAAAGTCAGCCATTGTAATAAGCACATTATTAAGAGTCGTCAAACGTTAATAGGACAACATTCGGCTTCTGTGAATGTTAATTTCATTGCAAGTCCTATAATCTCCTTAAGTAGCTATATCCTTTCAATTTCAAATATGAAGTGTCAAATCGTTTATCTCCACTCGTAGTTGTTTGTCTTTGTCTTGAGAGTTTATTTATTAATTATTTATTATTTTTATAATGAGAGGTATAAAAATTCTCGTAATACAAACAAAGGAAAAGTAAACACATTGGTCTATTCAATTATTTCGTATTTTGACAGTTTTAAATTATATAATATATTCTTTCTTTTTTTGTAAACTCAGAAGTTTGATTTCTCTTAGAATGCATTAAATATTTATATATTAGAATTCTATGATTCTTTGCCAATAGTATCGCCTACATTTAAATACTCATGTCAAAATTTAATTCATGGGATCTTTAGGATGAAGGGAACGTTAGCCTGCACAAACACCATGATCCTTACATCACGGTTAGTTCAACAATTTCAACAATTGGATTTCAAATGTTTTATATATTTGACTACATTTGGTAGCATGATGGAATATGGAGTACTGTTTTTTAATAGTACGCAGCTTTACTGCTGTATAATCCGCTTGAACATATAACTGCATGGCTGCGGATATTATAGTTTTTTATTCATTTTTGTCAAACTCATAACTCTTTACATTCCATATGCAATTGAAGTTCTGAGACTAATACTGATTGCATGCTAACTCGTTGAATTTTGTTACCTACAACTATAATATAGAGTATATTGGTTACTGGTTATGGATGTATCATATTTGACTACTTATTTATTTCAAATTAAAACTGTCGATGTAGTAAGATTTGTAAAATCTGTTATTAGATATGTGTATGTGTGTACTCGCTTGTATCAGATTTGTATATTAAATCCTTGTAAAATTATTAATAGAATAAGATTATTATATTATAAGACAAGTAGATTTGTAGATGTAATATTATGTATCTAGTCTAGAGTGCATGGAAATTGAAATTTGTCCAATTATCAAGTTTGCATGAGCTTACATTTGCATTTTGGAATGACTTTTTCGCATAGCGTTCTCGAATTTCAATAAGGATGTTAAACATTCTCGTATAAAACGTATATTCACAACTCTAAACTTCCCCTTCAAATTGTTTAATGAATGTTTAGCGTTTGTTCAAGCTGACTAAAAATATACATAGTTAAGTATTATTTCATGATATGTGTATATTATTATAATTATTAGAGTTTATACGAAGAGGAGGCTGTTGTGACCCGATACTTGGAAATAATAAGTTCTCTTCTAACACACACTTTGTTGATCCGAAGTTTAATGAAATTTGTTATATCATTACTCCCATCAACTCTTCTTCAAAGAATGAACCATTCACATACTTCTGTAAGTCTTCAGTCTAACGATAAGCTAATACATTACAATGATCTATTCAAGCATATGCGCAATACAAATGTATATGTACACTATTTTAACAACTACATATTTATTTGAAATATAACATTTTACATGGGTGTTTAGGTAACAGTGTCAACCCTGAGTCTATTCAACGTTCTTTTGGATTTCTACTGTGAGGATTTTTGGTATGATGTGATTCTTCAGCATTTACTTCCACAGAACCATCGAATGCTGATGCAAAGAAAGACTCGTATAAGTGAAATCGACTTTCATGACTCGTCCATAAGATTTTTATCTCTAGTTCCTGCCAGCGTCATTGACGCAATTGGACAAGATGTATTGAGTGATCATTATGTACAATATTTAAATAGTGAGTCGAAACGTTTAGCCAAAGCAGATAGTTTAGGATTCGGTTGTCTATCACCATCTGTACCACAAGAAAATGAAGACACATGCTCAAGTACAAATATAAACAATACTATTTATCCTCATTGGAGGATGAGATATGATGGAACAGATGACTACACAATCCCTGGAACTACCAGTGACGGTGGAAATGGCTTAAAAGATAGTGCTAAAACTGACAACCCAATAATGTGTTCAACGCCGATAGCAACAGCAAAAAATCCAAAACCTATAATTTTGAATGGAAATGAAAATAATGCTACATCAACTTTATCAGACTCTACGGAAAATCGTTCGTCGGATTTCAATAATCTCACTAAAAATAGTAGCAACACGTTTGAAAATGTTGAGAGACGAACGGATCCTTTAACATTTGATCTTAGTGGGGATGGCGTTCCGGATGCTCTAGTATTTACAAACATTTCGTTACAACAACCAGGTGTTGATGAGTTGAGTAGTATTGGACTTTGTGAACAATCTCTAGACAGTTTTGACAGTGACTCAACAAGTGCTGGTCATCCAAATCATCATCACAATATAAACGTTTCATTAAGTTCTCCGTCGGGACAGAAAAAAAGTAATAGCAATTATGGAAATTGTACAAAGTCAAGAGGTGCTAATATAATTTCATCATTGGGGACAAATAGTGATGGGTATTCGAGTTTTGTTGAGAATGCAAGTCCATCAAAGTCATTTTTAGAAAATAGAGCGTCTTTCGGTCCATTTTTGGATTGTCTTTTACATCATTTGGCCGACTGGACTGTACTTGATCCAGATGTTATTCTACTGGTGACTGAACTACTTTCTCTAATTGCTGCCAGTCGAATTCCACTCGTCAATTCACTCCTTTTAGATCCTACAGTAATTCTACAACCTTCCTACTTGTCCTTTGCTTCATTGCTCAATCGTATTCGTACAGACTTGGATCAGTCTTTGAGAAATCATCCAACATTAATTGTCGAAGTATGGAATTCTATTAGTAAGGAGTCGCCTGGAGAAAGACGAAATTCAATATCCTCTGCGAATTCCACAATGTCCAACTCGTTTGATAATGAGTCCCTCAACTCATCGACTTCTTTTAGTGACAATATTAGGAAAAGAATATCGAGTGGTGCTAATATTGCGGCTAAGTTTCAATCTGTTTTCAAAAGTTTTAATACTAGTCTTCAGCAGCCTGGACTCAATGACTCTCAGGAAGTACTACAACAAGTTGGAGGACAGGGTTACAAGTAAAAATTCTAAAAACATATTCATATTTATGTCGACATTAACAATTAATCTACAGATTAATTGTTACATAATTTTAGTCGTGCTTATAGAAAACCAGAGGAATGACAATAAGCATGATTGTGATTTGTTTTAGGTACATGAATTCAAATCAAAGTCATCAAAGCTTGCAACCAAATCCGAATGACCAGCTGAAGTTGATGGCAACGAGAGCAATTTTCTTTTCCCATTGGTTGCTAGAACTTGCTGCAATCAGTCATCAATTATGTTGGAAAAGGATTTGACATTTCGTCATTATCAACTTGTTATTTAGTTGAGTTGGAAAATCTAAGGTATTTAATTTTTTCAATATTTCTACACAAAAAGCAAGCCAACGTATTAGGGTACCTACCAATTTAACTTAGGTATTACCTATATATTTGTTCGGAATTATTTGTTCGTGGCCAACTTGGATTACTTAACACCATACTCCAGTTCAACTTAAATTTAGTGAAGGTATGAACGGAATATTATCAACAACGCGCATTAATCAAGTCTTCGTATTTGTAAGATCAATCGTGCTGTAAATGTAGATGTTTTTCAAACAAGTTCAAAGCTGTACCTGCTAAATTACATAAATAAGCTAAAAATTACAAGGCCATATTTCACTGTTCAATCAGTCATGTAAAAAAATATGTTGGCTCCCAAAATACGTTATACCTAGATAAGGCGCTGTCCATTAATGGAATCCAGAAAAAATCGACTTTTAGGCCCTCCTCCCCTCGGTCACACTCGGTCACAAATCGAGAGACCCCTCCCCTTGACGTGGATAGCGCTATTAATGGACAGCGTCTAATCTATTGCCTAGATATATAAAATAGATCAACAATTATTTTAGCCTGATTTTATTATTTATCCGTTTCATTTTATGCCTGTAACAAAAAATAGCCGTCCTGCGCTCATTATCAGGCACAGCTGCATTATGGCGTTAATGTTTTGGTCCACCGACTTGCTTTTAAGTTTTAAGGCTATACTCGTTCTATTATAAGTATAAGACGTATAATATATTTAATTTTAATATAGGAAAAGCAAGAAACATAATTTATAACCTTGTTTTTGAAACTAATGCATTTAAAAATGATGACAGGTTTGTAATAAGCTCCCTAACAGGTATTAAATATAATATTTCAATATTTGTATATATAATTGTTGCTACAATTTTCATATTATACTCGAACGAATTAACATAAACTGAAACTAAACGCCATAATTTTTTATACATAATATATACCGCTATTGTGATTTGTGGTACTCGTCAATTACTGATACCGGAACTGTATAATTATAATGATAATTACATGGTACAGTTGTTGTAATAGACATATATAAAGTTTACATGATATTTACAAAGTACGATTAATCCGCAGAAACATGAATAGGAGGATTTAGTAAATGGTAGGTAGTATCTAACACTACATATTTTAATACTTGCATAATAATAAGAAAGTCGTAGAAGATATATAGGACATGGATAATATGAAACTATACATAACTTAGTTGATCCGTCATTCCAGTGTATTACATAACTAATGAACAAAGTAACATGATTTTATTTTAATTTATATAGTTTTTAAGTTCGGTATTATTTACAACAAAAATACACTTGCGAGCACAAAAATTATAACATTAAAAGCCAAATATTAACCTGTTTTCAGTTCTTTTTGTTTGCTTACTATAAATAATGTACATGCTGAAATTTTTATTTGTTTGTATACTAATCATTATTTCAACTTTTTCCCATACTAAGGTAATGAGTGCATAAGGGGTACAATAAGCTAGCTATAAAGACACTAATCTTATAATTTCGGTAAAAGCAAGCGCTTTATTGCACATTTGTATAATTATGAAATAAGAATCAAATAAGGAGATGCTCTTGTGATGTTTATAGCGCTTGACTAAAAATGAGTTAATTTAATTATGTTTACACTTCCAATTCATGACTCAATCCATTTTGCTTAAGAAATGTTCCAATGACAAAAACATATGAAACACGCTACATTTTACTAGTATCTACCTAAGCGAATACAAACGGTGAAGTACATAATAAGTATATTTAAATTATATAATACAAAATATTTAATTAACTAATAATACGCAAAGGTAAATTTGATAATGAAAATGAGTAGTAATTATTTGCTTATTATCATTATAATAATATATTAATTATTTGTTTTGTTTGTAAGTTACACAGTGTTATAATTTATAAGAGGATTCGTTCCATTGCACACCTTTTATATTTTAATGTGCACAAAAATACCTACAACTGTCAGCACAGAGCTTTGATTTTTTGAAAAACATTTAACTTTCACTGGAAAGTGGCTAAGCGTTTTGTTCAATCTTAAGAATTTTCAGGTGTATTTATTATACTAAAGTTATTGTTATCACTGATAAGTTATCAGTACATTTACTAAATTTTGGAATTGGTACTGAAAATATAATTTACTTACGTACAATTTTTAGTACATTTGTTGTATTGAGTTGAAAAATTTTAATTTATGAAAAATGAAATACAAATGGAAATAAATAAAACAGTATACAGAAAGTCATGGATTTGGACTTGACCGTGTTCATCATTCTCTGAAATCCATTCAATGCTTTGAGTCAAAATAAGAAATCTAATTTACTCTTTTTAAAGTAAATGATTAATTCAATGAACAAAAAACCAGAGCTTAATATGTACCCTCCGACGAGTATCATAAAAGCGGAAAACACATCATTTATTTTTAAAGCTACTCCCTGATTGTCCGAAGAAGCCATGCATCGTCTAGTGTACAAATAAAATGTTCGTAAGCGCCATAGGACACCTCGCTCTCGGATTTTGATGATGACTATTCGAAATTGCTCTTTGTACGGAGAAGAATTTGATATGAAGGAGCCAGCTGCGTATCCACGCCTCAATATGGGCATGTCACGAATCCGACAAATGTCGTTGTCTTCAATTTTACTCTGAACTGTGTCGTAAAATGTATCACGAATACTGATGTAGGCATATGTCTTCTTCCACAAGATTTCAAACCCCTCCGAAACACTCACAAATGCTTCATTTTTATTCTTTGAAAGTCGATTATATAGTTTGTTGACAACGTCCAATCTTGAATTCTGGAAGTACATTAAAAACTATTACATTGATGATTCTAGTGTAATGTCAGTAGCTTAGAAATAATAGACGAATATAATTTACATCGGCCAAAAGTTTGTCCAAAAATCCTGCTCGTACTCCAATAATTAAGCTGCTATCAATGAGAGCTTCTGGTGATTGAATCGGATCAATTTTGAAACTCAATACCGAAACAATGGCTGCGGAATAACCTTTTTGTATTTGTAATCAAAGTAAAAGAAGTCCTAAATTAATAAAGCTTCAACTGTAAAAGCAATAGTTTGTGCATAACAGTTATCTAATGAGCGTTGCATGCAAAAATTTTAAAAATCAAAAGTCGAACCTGCATAAGCCACAACACCCGTAAAAGATCCAGAAATAAAAATTGTTCGCAAACTGCCTGCCACTGGGTGTTCATCCCATCCTGAAATCAAATAAAATTGTAATTCCTGCACGTATTTCGTGTTATCAATTATAGCGCTCATTGGAATTCAAATGTGAGGATTCTTCTTTAATACCCTGTTGACAGGCTGTCGCCAGAGCCCAAATTAGTGAATTTTGTGTGAAATCTGGTTCGACTTCATCACTTTGCTCATTAGCACCGACTCGTTTCCTAATGATTGAAAACAAAATCATGGATCCGGCAAGAATCAGCCAAGTTGCAATCACGGCAGCCCATAAATCTGGTTGGAAAGGCTGCATAAAGATATCTCGAATATCGTTCAGTGGAGGAGGTTTGAAGAAGGCTGAAACACTGAAACGTTTTTTTACTAGTTTTTAGTTACATTACAAATTTGAGATGGTTAATTATCGTCATTGACAATGGGGATTTGTAAAGTATTGTGATTATTTTGTTCCCCCTTAAATTTTATACATGTATTCATCGGTTGGTGGAATAAAGGAAATTCGTTTTGCTCGCTTCGATAATTGCACCGTCAAAGAAACCCCAACGTCAACTTCACCCTTTTCAACTCGTTCAACAACACCATCCCATGCACTCTGATTGACTCCCCTGCTGGAAGCAATCTCAGGATTCATTAAACTGACGTTGAATCTATACACATACAATCAAATGAGGAAGTGGATGGAATAACCCGTCGGAGACGTATTTTCACTTTTTTGCAAATTCTTATGTAGGAAAACATGGGCTATTTTATAGAAACAGTTAGAAATTTGTCAAAAAATTGCAAATATTTTTAATTAATTTACAAACTTTAGTTAAATTTAAAAAATATATATGACGATTTTTGTCTTGTGATTTTTCGAATTAAAAAATCATCAAGAAACGCCTTGGCGCCAAAGCGGCCAAAAAGGAAAACTCGAATATCTTTTAAACTAGATCCACGTCTCCGACGGGTTTTTCTATCCGCTTCTACAAATAAATATGTACTTCTGAATGAACGTTCTGAAATACGCTGACAGAAATTACACTATAAAAACTCACGTAAAATTCAAAGCTTGTTGAAGGATCCGAAAAATATCGACAGAAAATCCATGAGTGAATGTGAGCTCTTTACTTTGTTCATCATAACCAAATTCGGTATCATTTTTAAATTCGGGATCTTCTAATCCTTCCGCCCTAAGAAAAACTCCTTGTAAATCTGACCTCCAAAACCTTTGGTCTGAACTCAAGAATAAGTTTCTTTCTTGTGTTATTTGATTCATAATTAACTTTCCATTCATCCCATACACTTCATAAAATTCGAAAAACTGATTAGCGTCCCAAGAACCAGTAGTACTCTGACTGGAAACATTTTGACGTGGAAATCCAATATAAAAACGGGATAAAATATTGATATTCTTTAGACTTTCTGTAGAACTAAAAAAATATTCATTTAGAACCGAAACTGAATCCGTCTGTTCTTGTGGCCAGATAACTAAAATCCAATTGTTTAGTAAATCATCTTGATAATTGCTTATCTGTATAAAGAATATAAATTTCAATGTTTTACTTTTTATTCATGAATAACGAAATCGTTTCATAATCTATAGATGACAGTCTCGTTTTTTAAAGAATTGCCTTACTTGTGAAATAAACTGTATCGTTGCATTAACTGTGCGATATTCCACAATAATTCTCACATGTTTTTCTTTCTTTTCCTTTGGGATGAAGTCAGTCGAGTCCTCACTACTCCGACGAGAAAAGTTGAAAAATGAAAGTTGATGTTGATTTACTATTGTTCCTATAATGTGAAGAAAATTATAAGTATTTAGGTATACCTATATTCAGAATTCTTTGAAAAAATATTTAGTAAATATAGTTTTACGCACTGTCGAATGTCCGAGCCTCGTCAGAAATTATGATTATATCCTCTTCGTTCCCCAAAAATGTGAAAAGATTCACCAAATTTGACGCACGGCACTGACAAACTAAACTGATTAGAGCCAGTAGAACGCGACATGTTGGGAATTTGACTTTATTTAACATTTCTCCTGATTGTACTATGTACACATCTCATTCCTTCCTGTATACAACAAAGTGATTTAAGCTTGCTAAAAATTTAAAGTTTTCAAGTTTTTCACAGCAGGAAAGTCAATAGCGTAGAAGCTTTGGATAGTTTCGAGTCAAATGGGTTTAAATTACAACGATCCAAACAAAGTATCGACTTGATGACATACTGGGGGGTTGCTACTGCAAGGGTTGGGCAAAGACATATATATAAATAAGATACATACATATATGTATGTAGCTTTATATAAACAAAATACCTACTTTGTATTGTTAAGCATTTTGGCAATCTGTCGATAGCAAGAAATACTGTATTTCACATTTGATTTTGGGAACATCGAAAGACATGAATTGACAAAAGAAATGTTATAGATTTTTCTTTATCCGAGTTTAATCATGATTCATATCAAATTCACATTCAAATGTCACGAAAAAAAGAAGCTCGATAAAAGCTTGCTCGTATAGCGTCCGAATGTATAGTAGATAAGTATTTACTTATGCAAGACATTATTCAGCAGAGTCAGACGTAATATATGATGGATGATAAGAAGAGAAAAGCATCCCTTTGGGAAAACCAACCAGAACAGTATTTGTCACCTTTGTGAATAAAGAAAGAAATGTCAATAATGTTAATAGAACTCGAACCACGCTATGAAAAGCTGGTATGGGATTCCTTGTCCTCTGGCAAAATAGCAACCTGTGAATATACATACTAGGATTTCTAAAGAAATCCAGACTATGAGTACCTAGTTAAATATTTAAACGATCCAAAAAACGTTGTGTATACAGATATAGATGATTCTGAGGCAAATTGTTGAAAGCTTGAAAGTTGAAAGAGAAATTTCAATGAATTTCTTTTGTGTGACTTGATATATGACGAAAGCCAAAAGAATTTTAATCGAAGAATTATATTACACCAAAATTCAATATAAAAAAAACTGGTATA
>JAIUND010002820.1:0-19559 GCA_034699125.1 Gisinianus flammeolus | reverse complement strand
TATTATTTTGGACTTACAGCTGGGGCAGCTGCGTAGGCAACTCCGGCTGGGACAACTCCAGCACTGGCAGCGGCGGCGAAAGCCAAAAGGGCGACGATCTGTAAGATTATAATTACGAAAAGTTAGTCACAATAGAACTTGGAATTATAGAAAACGAAAGAGACTATTATGTAAGTCCTTAATTTTAATTTAACTAATTTTTGAACTTGTTTCCTTATATTTCGCTTTGAACAACTTTATAATTTTACTATAGAATTTCCAACTAATCCTTCTCCTTATGTTCAGTAAATTCACTTTTGATAAATCCGTTAAAAATTTTGAAAATCCTTGCTATGTATAGTGAATTGGATATTATTATTATAATATACAGTGATTCCTTTTTCTTTTTGATTTTGTATAAAATTTGAAATTTGAACTTGAGATGAACATTTTGAATATGAAGAAACTAGGAGAGAGAGAGAGAGACTTAAATAAAACTGTATACTGGTTAATTGTATAAAATTGTAGTAGGAGAGAGAGAGAGAAATGAAATAGATATAAGGAGATGAAACAGCAAGTGTTTTTGGTCTACCTTTCCAATCATGATTTTGGTTTGTTGTTTGAAGGTAATGAAGGAACCTTTGTGTTGACTCGTGTTATGAGAACTGTGAATTGTTGTTGGCAAATTATTGCTTTTATAGCTCAGATCTTTTCTGTTTAGGGTGTGTGTGTGTGTTAGCGTGTGTATTTTCTAGCATAGTATCATAGCCTGAACATTTATCCATGTAAATATGAATCAGTAGTCAGTTTATATTCCTATACTATAGCTCAATATTCAATATATTATATATCTGAACAGATATAGGTAAGGCAATTGAGACTTGTGTCTTATAGCTTGTGACTCAAAATTTTAATTATAATAAATATAGAATAATTCTATTATCGTCAGTCAGTTTTACTTATGGTCAGGTCTTTAGGTATTATGAATGGATATGATATGATATGAATATATCGGTGTACTTTATCAACTTTTACTATGTATACAAATGTATACAAACACTTTTGATTTTTACTTGCTGCTCTTGATTTGATTTCTGACTGTGAATGCATGTCTTGTACTCTTTTTAATATTCAAAGGATCCGTCCTCATATCATTTCATTTCATCGTATCTCATATCAGACTGTGTGTATACTGTATATATATGCGCTTATCTCATTGATTGATCATTTATTATCTCAATGGAAAAATTTAATCAGATGTGAGTATGAACAAATTATTATTGAATAATAATATTATGCTATATAGTATGGATTTTGTATGTTTATGTTTATATAGATGTGACGAGGTTATGTACAGTGTACACGTTATTGAGTTTGGGTCATGATGCCAATTCAAAGCCAAAGGATTAGGACAATGAGACCCCCGCCAAGTGCTCAGTACAAAAAAAAAAAAACGTCTCGATACCATAATTAACGATTTACACCTTCTTAACTCATTTATCAACTCATTGATTCTGATCAAGGTGAGTAATTTGTAATAGACTTGAAGCTCATAGCACAGAGCGTACATGGAATATATTAAATATTATGAAATATTATATGAAAAATGAATTTCAAATTCCTAGACAAAATTGATGATCATCTGTACTTTTATGTATACATATAGAATGTATATAGATAGATAAAAAGATGACGTCAAAACAAAATAATATCACTAGTTCGGTTGATGCGATCATTTTCTCTCAATATCAATTTATTCTGTCTTCTCAATTCTCCTCAATGAGTTCGAGTGTGCGGAAAAAACACAAAACGTGTGTGTTTCCTAATCGATAGATATTTTTATTATTATATTAAACATTATATTATTATTTATGGATTTTTATTACAGTTGATGATTTTGTCATAAAAAATCAATCATACAAATACAATGAGAAACGGACATTTACAATTTACAATTTCCAATTTATTTGGAAAAATAAGAAAGAATATATATGGAATGAAAAGTGACTCTTTTCAGTTCAAATTATGTATGGGTGAGTATGTACAGATAGTTGATTGCAATTGCAATGAATATGGATAATTTGCTCATGTGTATGTAGAAAACGTCAGTCTTTAAACGGTTTTACAATTTGCCATTAAACAATTTGGCTATGATCATGGTAATTTATCAAAAGTTGAATCTATTTGTGCAGAGAGCATATATATATACTACAGTCAGTCAGTCAGTCAGGGTCAATCAAATCTCAATCTGTTTTCCCATCATCCTTCTCACACATTTATATTTTGCTTCACCTTTGCTTTCAAATATTTTCTGTCATAAATTATACTCTAAAGTATAATCAAAGGAGCCGTATAGCGTAGTCAGTTTGTAGGGAATCCTGTACGTAGAGTATATGTATACAATACTTAATCATTTGTATTCTCCTTTTGCCATTTCCAGGAATTCCGTTTCTTTTCAGTTAATTGCTGGTGATGAGAGAATGAACTTATATCTTTAGTCCTATATTGAGAGATATGAAGATATCTTTAGTTTCCTCAGTTTTCAGATCTCAGACAGGATTGTTTTTGTTTTTGTGTATATAGTTTTGTATTATTTTATATGGTATTTTGCAATAGAACAATAGAAATAATTATTATTGGCATTTTGGGATGAAATTGAGTAATGTATTTATATAGTGAGTTTATATGGTTAATGTTAATCTGACTAGGGCATTTTGATTCTGATTCATATACAACAATACTAAAATTGTTCACCTTTGTTTATTTCGATAAAAGTGCATCATAAATATCATAATGGATATTCGATTATTGTTTAGAAAACAATATGAATTTAAGTAGCATTCATGTACGAGAGGTGGGTGTGTAAACACAAAAAAGATGAAAGGAAAATAATTGGCAAAGATCCAATAAACTTTTTTTGTTTCTTTGTGAACATACGATATATATGAATGCATTTTAAGATATTTGCATCTGAATTATTGTTATCATGATGAAAAAACAGTAAACATTGTTAGCAGACGATATGGGAAATTGAAAATGGGGTGTTTTGAATATGTTTGCATGTTTTACAACTACTAAACAGGTAATGAAAAAAGTCTATTAAAATCCGGAGTTGACTCCTTCTTTCTTGTTTTACTTATTATTAAATAATTTATACAATGTGTACATGCAGAAAAGATGCAACTTTATAGCACTCAAAAGTCATAATAAATATGTAGCTAATAATAATAATAATAATAATAATAGTAGTATGGTGAAGAAAATATGTAGGAGTATAGGAGAAATCTGCATCTACACTCTACACAACTAAAATAACGAGTAATTGATCATCCTCAACCACAAAGCAATTAGTATTATATTATATACTGTACAAATTACAAATTAGTGATGCTCCGCTACGTTTTTATCATTTTTTACTAACAGTTTTTGTTGGCTAAAAACTTTCAGTCTCTCTCTCTCTACTTATTCTTTGATGCGTGATCAATTTCATTCATATTATATGTTCTTTTCTTTGTTAAATAATTTGCCATTTGTAATAATTTCCATGTGTGCAGTCAAACTACAGAGATTTAGCTTATGTATATATAATAAGCATTTTTTTCAAAAGAGGATGCGTACAATTATTGTTTCGTACCGCATGCAGACTTTGTTTCAATTTTGAAATGATTAGTTACAAAAAAAAACCTATCGATGATATCGCATAATTAGTAAAGAGAGTTACAGACAGATGATAACTGCACAAATTGCAAAAAAAGGAACAATACCAACAATGCCTTTAGATTCATACATATATATATATATATATATATATATGTATTTGACACCACCCTCTCTCGTTTCGGCTAACGAATTTGTCCATTTGTGAATATAGGTATGCATATCTACCTATAGTAAAAGATTAAAGGGAGAGGAATGAAATTAAATGTATTTAAAAGTAGAATTAAACGTTAATGAACTAATAATGACATACTAAATGCTAATGGTCAGTTGTTAGTGCGTCCTTGAACTGCAATTTTTTAATAGTCAAACTGCGACAATACACAATAGGCTCACTGCACTTATGACTTTTGAACAATTAACTCGCATATATCGTAATGTATATCTATATGCCATTTGCTCTCAAGTCACTCACTCAGAATAATAATAATATTATACAAATGCAACAAGAAAAAATGCACTTCAAATTGCAATATTCTTCTGTATGTAAGTATGTGTGTGTTGCTTTTGCTGCTGTTATTGTTGTTTTGTTGTCAATATCTGTTTTTTTTTTCGCACCACATTCATGTCAACCGTGAAGCCTATGGCAGATACATCAAAGGCAAGGAAAGAGTCGACCAGCCTTAAACTGTACAGAGATAGTTTATTAGATGTGTGTACTGTGTATAGTCGTTTTTTTAAATGTATGTATGAACATGAATTTGACTGACACTGACGAGATTATCAAATGTCCATTATATTTATTATCCTTAATGTTCTCATTGTCAGCGCCCATCATTCTTCCATATTATCTCAGCATGCATGTGAACATTCAACTTGAGATATTTAACTACTACATAATTTGTTTCCTTTCTTTCTTTCCTCAAATATTTAATTAAGTGTGCAAAAACTCTAGTCAGAATAATATTTCATTTCACTTGTAACGTACTTTTGCACTTTTTCTTGACAAATTACTTTTCTCTCCACCCACACATATTTCTTGTTCTCATTACTTTACACGTGCTTTTACTCTTTTGCTCTTGCCGTACCTATAAGATATATACTTTACGTTTTTGTACCTAAACGATATCAAAATTATACGGAATCTAAATGAAAGATACAGGAAGTATTCGCAAAAGTATTTGTATATCTGTATACGTGTTATTTTTTTCTATCGAGAATTCGCCTTCACCTTTTTGGCTTTGATTTCAGAAATTAATTGTAAATGACGTTTAGCCTTAAAACAAAATTTAAAATCAAAGACACTTTGGCACAAAAGTAAAAGTATACAGTTGAATGGAAACAAACAATGAGAATGCCTTTGCCTCAAGGGGAAATTGAAATAACAATAGAAAATCGTGTGCTTCCTATATTCCTCAGTATTTTTTTTATATTGAGTTTAATGTTTAATATTTCATCAGAGAATTTTGTTACTTACAGACCAATTTAACAGTCAGAGTCGGGATCAGGATATAGGAAAATTAAACCTTGTTGCTTTCGTTGCTGTACCCTTTACCTTTACCTTTACCTTTTCCTTTTACTAATAATAATGAAAATAATTAAACTATATACAACAACAAAAAACAACGATATTCTCAATCAAAAGACAAACCACAGAGTTTTTGATATTTAGTACAAATAAATTTCAGTTCAATGTTAACCGTGAGAATGTAAAAAACAGTATACTTGATACAATTATAGCTAGATCGAACTTGGCTTTGGACTGCACTGAGGATTTACAATGTGGACAAGACGTTTTGTGAAAGAGACGTTTTGTCTCGTGTCCTTATGTTTTCTTAGGATATTACATAAGCAGATAATACAGATGCCTGACGGATATTATTATTATTATTATATTATCATTATTATGACTCGACTGGAATGTCAATGTCCAAAGTAAATCCAACCACAGTTTGAATTTATATTCAGTCAACAGTAACAAAACAATAACAATGAGCTCACTTTTGCAATACAATGCAATGCAGTGTTAAAACATCCTGACTATATATATATATATATATATTATGTGAGAGTCTCTCACAGTCGCACGTGCTTTTTTTACCGTTACAAATTGGAACAGTTTCATAATTAAAAGACTTTGCTTGAACCACAGTCGTCTTTAGTTGCTATTGGTATATGTATATCTTACAACTTGGAAATTCCAAATCGACAGAATTTAATCATTTTGCCTTCAGACTCATTAGAACTAGAATTGATCATTGTTTTATCTCACTCTCATTATCTATACACAATATATGTATTTTCCCCTGTTTTCCTCAATTTCAATTTCAATTTTAGTACTCATGAGTACTTAATTAGGAATTAGGCCAAACAACTAAAATCAAACTGTGTTTGGCTAGACAGTGAGACAGGCTTTTGCTTTTATTATGCATCCCCATGTACTTAATACATACAAACACAAGTATGTATGTACTTATGGGAATTCTTCAGTGTTCTTGAGTGTTAGTTTTGATATGTTGCTGCTGGTTTGACGAGAGACGAGTGATGCAATTATTTCCCAAATTTCCTTATCTACTTACATCCATTGACTAATATGGCATATGGAAATTTGTAGTCAAATATATATACAATGGAACATTGAGCATTCAGATTTATAAATTCTCTGTTCTTATAAATATTTTACAATCACATATACGAAAAGTAGCATCTGTAGGTAGTAAGTACGTATAGACACATTTAAAATTTAAAATTAAAATTTCACTCTCGCTCTTTATATCGTATAAGATAAATGCATTCCGAATTCAGGTCAAATGCATTTTGTGCAGTCTGAAAAAAATATCTGTTGGATTTTTTTAAATAAATGTAATATATTTTTGTATGCTCTTCACTCTTCACTTCAGTCACCATAGTTCGTCAAAAAAAGTTAAGGTTTTCAACCGTCATAGAAATATGTGGAAAAGTAATCGGAATAGGATGAGAGATTTTATATTATGTATGTATGTAGAAAATCATGGTGACCATTGTCGTGGCTGATAAATATATAATTATCGCATTACTTAATCAAAGTGCTCACTGCTCACTGCTCAACATTCAAATGTAGATATATATGCGAGAATCGAGAATGCAATTTTGAATTGCTCTGGGCGAAAAGGTGGGTGCACAGAGAGGAGAGAAATGCATTCAAAATTATCAAATATAAAAAAATGCAATATCCAGCTCATGTCTCACATATATAAGTATGTCCATGTTGCACTGTATACGTTTTTTTATTAGCTGTCTCTCTTGCCCATTACATTCAACTGGCACACGCTCAACGCCGTTATTTTTATTATTATTATTATTATTATTATTATTATTATTATTACGACTTGCTGTCATTTTTTATGAGAGGAAAAGTGCAACACAAATCACACATGAAACTGCACATGTTATCCGTTTTTTTCAGTGTACACACAACTTGGAATGAATAAATAGAAATAGAATAAATAATTGTGGATTAAATTTTATAATAATAATAATAATTATTATTATTATTATGGATTGTATGCTGGATGGAAGAAAATTTTTAGTAAATATTTAAGGGCAACTCCAGAAAAGATATCGTAATGCTTCAAGTTGCCATTCAAAGCCAGCAGGGGGTTGATCATTCTCATGTTTTTGATACTGTTTGAAAGAGTGGACCGAGCCATAAAAAATGGGTCCAAGTTGATCATCTTCGAGGTAATAAAAGAAAGGCTTGTCGAATGAAATGGTTTGAGGTGATCCCACTTCCGCTGGATCCTCAGCAGTCACGATCTCTTCCTTTTCCTCATCACTTTGTTTCTGCTTTTGTTGTTGTTGTTGGTTCATCTTAGACACCGTTTCATCATATTTGACTTGAGATTTCAACTTTGTTTTGGACTTTGGACGACCCACATCCCTTTGTTGTATTTCCCCATCGAAAAATAAGTCTGATTTTAATCGTGCTAAAGACTCTTTATTCACTTCTTGATGATCCGGTGACAATGCCGATTCTTCTATTTGTGGTTCCAGATCCGCATTATGAATATTCAGGAAGGCTTCCACGTTATTCACGTGAGTTCCTATATGGACAATCAATCGAAACAATTAAATTAAATGGGTGTAGAGAAAATGCATCATGGATTTCTTAATTATTGTATATACATATATTATACTGACCTGTAGCAGAGGCGATTTGAAACTCAAGTCGTCCATTCTCTTCCATCAAACTGGCGTACACATTTTGAGCTGCAGACTCCAAAACATTCTTTTTTTGTTGATCGTATCGACAGATGGACTCGGTAATTCCGAGCTAATGTCATAATAATCATACATAAAACAACACATCCCACACAAATTATTCACAATATGTTTTTTTAACTTGCTTGGCGAATTGTGTTTCGCCTCATTTCGCGTGTGCACTTTGTAAACAAAAACTCTTGTATATATTACGATATTATACCTTTTTGAGTTGTCTGAAATAGGAAGTTGGGATGGTAAAGTTGAGTTGTGGAATCCGGACTGTGACGACGGTTTTCTCAACCCGGGTATCCTGATAAACTTTACGGATGTGACCCTCCAAATCATCTTTGACGAATGTGGTCAAATTATTGGGGAGAATGAAAACCAAACTCTTTGCCGAGTTCTGAGGAGAGAATTCCAATGAAAAGAAAAATCGCAATAATGCCATAATGCGGAAACTTGTTGCATACATATACCATTTAAGAGTTTAGTGTATACTCAAGTAACTCTCACCTTCAGTGGGATTCGGACAGCAACGTATTTATCTTTTGGACCACTGATGGGCAGAGCAGTGGTCTCAAAGAATTTAACTTTCTCTCCATCAGCGAATCGTTCAACGGTCGTGGAGAGACGGGGATTAGCCAGAATGCCTCTGTAATGGAAAGTGTTCGTGAGGACTCCTAATACAAATAATTATATAATTTGTATCGTATTGTATCGTTTGTATCGTAAAACCAGACAAAAGGAAACGAGAATGTCAACACCACGCTAATTTAGTGTAGACATTTCATTTATTTATATTTATATTCTGTGTCAATATGTATAGTAAATATACCGCCGGTGTAATTCCAGAAAGGCAATCCCCACCAGCCGCCTTGAGGCACCAAAGTCCCGTAGATTTTGGCAAAAGTTTGAATGGCAATTCGTCCATTGATTTCCGCCACGACGGAGTTGACATTCGCATTCGTCGTATTGTAGTCCACGTATGAGAATTCCGTGTTGAGCCCAGTCAATAAACTTGTGGGTAAAGTCAAATTGGAGGAGGAATACACGTCACTGTAAATCGTCACATCCTCATCCTATATAAATTCCATTATGTATTACATATATTTTACTCTAATCAATCAAACATGGATTTTTTTTATTTATACTAAAAAACTTAGTAATGAAAGAAAACTATGTATAGAATAGAAACTGACGGTTTTGAGGGATTTCAGGATTTGTTGATAATTTGAAGAGATTTTGGATTTGGGCATTCTGAGGGCATTGTCAAATCCGTATTTATCAATGGACCATTGATCCTGCTCGTTCACCACAGCCAAAAGATAAGCGAGTCCAAAAGTGGAGTAGCCGGCAGCTCCCATGTCATCCACCACCCTCCTCGAGTATTTATCCCGAATCACTGCATACGAATAACTTCGGAAACTGTCCAGGATGTCAGGAGAAATCCGTTCGGGCAGTCCCAATGAAACGTCCACATGGGATAAAACCACCACCACGGACACAATCAATGACCATTGACAGACTCTCATTTTGACACTTATTGTATTTGGAAATGATTTTTAAAGAAATCGTCGAGTCTCGTATAGAGCAACGACGATATATATGTTTTGCTCTTTGAGGACGGATTCAGACTGGACATAATGAATTTGATGCAACAACACATACAGAATTAAGGCTTGAACTTTAGTCAGAGTTCATTGGCATTAATATTAAGTTACGGATATACGATATAGATATCATATTGTATATTCTATATTGTATTGTATTTTATATTATGTCAAGTCCGACTAAATCAAGACGAAGTGGACGATGCGATGTGCATATTGGAAAAATTGTGACAACTCTTGAAACCGGTCTGTGGTAATGAGGAATCCAACAAACTAAAACTATATAAACGAGGAGGATTGACGATTGACAAGTGGATTTTCATCTCATCGCGTCCAACTCCAACTCAAACTCAAACGGTTCAAAGGGTGGATCGAGTATCACTTCTTGTCAGGCTCAAGTTCAACATGAACTTGAGCTATTACATTTCAATAGACCATCACAAAACAAAATTTCAAATTTTAAATTTCAATCTTTTCAGTTAGACAGCTGAGCGGACGGGGTTCAAATGAGAGAATGTAAACTGTAGACTGTAGACCACAGGAATTAAATCAGTGTGATATTTTATTTATTTGACCTGCAAATTACAAATTACAACCTAAATATCCCACCTGCAAATCTGTAATTGGATTTGTTTAAATAATAATATAAAATGTTACGTTACACATTTGAAATTTCCCTTTCAATCTATTAATATTAATTGTATATTTCTTCAGCTGTACAGCAGGTGTAGGTATATTTGCTATATGATGAAAGGATTCGACAAATTGTACCTACATACATAACTACAAATGTCTCAAGTCTCAATTGGCTTTTATTGCCATTGCTTTCGGCTATGTACAATCTTCATTTGTACATACATGCAGTTCCACACACACGCAACAAGTCAAAAACAAGCAATAATTAGGAACACAGGAACACACACAAAAAACAAAATGTCGCGGCGAGATTTGTATAACCTTTACCTTGCCATTTTTCTAATCTCCAACACATTTAAGTATTCCTTTTATTCTTTCACTTCCGCTTTGGAAATTTGTGTCTTGGGAGGATCTTCTTCATAAGATACATACATTTCAAATATGATTTTGAAGCACGATGAGTACACGAGTCCAATTACTGCTAGGAATCACCAATTGTTGTTGTTTTGTTGTTGTTGATTGGGTAGATAAACAAAATATATATATAGTCAAAAGATGCTAAACATAAATATAAATATAAATGTAGATGGGAAATGCGTAGAGACCAGAGACCAGAAACCCAGAAACCAGACAGGAGAATAATCTTGAGATGACGATTTTTGACAGTCGTGAGAGTTATATACGTATTTTGAGAAAAGAATTTCCAAACCTTTCTTTCGTTCATCTGTCATCTTCATTGATTAACTTCAACTCTCTCAAGGTGTCTCCAATTACATAATATTGATTTTGTATTGTGCCGACTCCTCATCACAACTCCTCAGTTCCTCCCAGTTTTGACATTGACTTTATATTCTTTGATTATAAATATTTAAAAAAATCTCATCGTCAATCAATTGACGATGAGAAATATTCGCAAACACAGGAATGAGAGAGACAGAGAGGAGAAAAAACCATCAACTTGAAATGTCAAAATGCGACACTGACAGAGCAACAACGACAGCGACGACGACGACGAAAAAGAAAGAGTCTAAAAACCAACCGTGAAAAAATAGAGGAGGGGAGAATCTTGCATGCGTAATTTGTGAATTCATATATTATTTTATCTGCGTTCATAATGTAATGGAAATGGAAAAGTCAAAAAATGAATTATAGCTCCAATTTCAATTCGAATGATGCGAATCAGCTGTTGGGTAGACCATTATTGTATTTGTATCGTATGTACATTTGTACTGCTATAATATATGTATGTACGTACGTTATGTGAGGATTTTTATAAATGTTGAGTAGGTAGGCTGAAAGTTACAAGTTTTGCGACGAACTCATGCTGGCTTTTAGGTCAAGATCATATCATATCATAATCCGCCGTCGACTGCTGTTTGTCTTTTTCTTTGTCTTTGTCTTTGTCTTGTTAGGTATACTAGTGAAAATAATAAGATATATCTATTATATTCGTATATTTACTCATGATTCTTTTTCCATTTCTTTTTGATTCTCTTCGTCTTCTCTCTGTCTGGATTCCATATATTCGATTGCAAATGCATAATAATAATAATATTATTATTAAAAAATAGTACAGATGTACTTATTTACATTTACCTATTTGGATATCTGCGTGCGTAAGCAATCTCCGATGCCGATGAGATTGTCATCATAAATTTACATACTCTATGGCAATATTTTCAATTGATTATTCGTCATTAGGAAATAAATACAGACTGCACTGACACACACACACTCGGATCGCTTAAGAATAGAAAAGAATGAACTCTCGCCATGGTCCACAGTCCACAATATTCAATATATAATAATCATATACAGATTACAGATACACTATAGCAAAATGACAAATCTACGTATCAATGACAATATATCAGTATCAGCTGAACGTGAGCTCGTCCCATCATCTCCATAATAATATTTTCATTTTAAATCATCACACATCCAACGGCAACAGTATAATAATATAATGTCTCCGGCGAGGACAAATTGTCCGAATATATATGAAGATGAAGACCAAAGACCACGTCGAAGGTGTTTGCTGTGCTTTTACGCAATTAATTTCATTCCAAAAAAGAGGATGCTGAATGTGGTGAATTTATACAATCATAATTATATCACGCATTTTACGATATCAATGCAGAGTGGTATGGAGATAGAGATAGAGAATTAGAGAATTAGAGACAGACATCAAGACATATGCATGTGCAGAATTCTTCTGAATATTTAATCATTTCCTTTGGTCTTTGCCTCAATTATGATTTTACACGAGACTGCGTATTTGACTATACGTGCTTTTGTTGTATTGTATTGTGTTTTGTTTTGCTGTGTGTAGACGCAAAGGTATAAATGGTAAAAAGTATATAGAAACTACCAAACGAAAGATAAAGGCCAAGATTTTTTGTCTCCGTCGCGTCGTCAATGGAAAGGATTCCTTTTGGCTTTGGCTTTGGGCTTGAGGCATTCAAATTTTGTGCGAATCGTAAATCGTAAATCGCAAATCGCAAATCTCAAATCTCGCAAATCTCTTGAACACATATCAACAAAATAAATCTCTCGAGGATCAGTCGTCAACACACGTCCACAATTACAGACAATAAATTCCCCACTATATAAAGTAAAGAGCCGTATGTACAAAAATCTGTACAAAGAAAATGAGTCTCTCTCTCTGGCTGTATTACAAATTGCAGATATTACTTTTGCTGCTATCTGTATAATGTGTATTATTATTATTATGTATGTAAATCTACACCTACTCATCCCATCTCTTTATTTAATAGACTCGACATTCAACATTCGACACAAAAGCATTGAATATTTTGAATTGCTCTTTTCTACATGGTTTTTTATGGCTCTTTGCGGTTGTTCATGGGATTGTAAATTGCTCAGATTTCTTGTCATTTTCCTGACTAATTAGACTTGATATGACGATGTGAGTAAATATTACATGTATCTGTATATTATTCTACATATACAAATTATGATACTATGCAAACTGCATTCGAAACTGCAGTGTATATTGTATAGTTCACAATCAGTCAACATGATCATTAAAACAAATAACATTCTTCATTTGTCAATTTTGTCAACAACAACGAGTTGCGGCGTACGAATGAAATGAATGCCAACTATTTATTATTTTATTATAGTCACAAAAAAAAACAATGCTTACTCAATGTACTTCGTATTGTCTACCACAGTCGGTCAATTTCAATAACATACATATTCCTCGTATAAAACTTGTCAAATTATCTTCAGTGTCGGGAAATTCCAAAACGTATATTTCATGAACCTCTAATTATTTTCACCTGATTTGATTTTTAAATTATTTCAATTCCATAGAAATTCTCCTCTTTTTAACTCGTTGTTTTCTGATCAAAATTTCCTGGGAATATCATCAAAAATTCGGATGAGTAATCCGAATCACACACATAAAAATAAAAAAAAAGATTCTCTCCTTCTCCTTGGCCTTGGTGATTGAAATTGAAAGTGTATCTTATATTATATTAACTGTTGAATTCCACAGAGCGTGTACGTGTGTGAGTTGTGTAAATATATGTATAGCTTCGTTTCGTTTTCGTTGGATATTTGACATTATTGATTGTAATTTGTAACACACACATATTTTTTGGAATGTGGGTCTTCATAACAAAAAAAAAATTGGCGAATTCTACTTATGTGTGTTGATGTTTGATGTTGATTCAGTGAGCTCATTAGTATTCCGCATTAGCAAGATATATATATGTGAACATTCATATATCCATATACTCTATTTAATTTTTGACATTAAATAACATATCTTTTTTTTTCTCCTCTCTCTCTCCAATCCAATATCAGACCACATGGGGACCTTTGATCGTCATCATTGTAAGTTAATTGTCGGCGTTGTCTCGTTGTCTCGTTGTCGTTGTACATATACATTTGTTCCAATTCCCAATTCGCAAAAAAGTCATTCAGCATTCGGCATTTCATAATTCGTTCGTAATAGCTAGCAAAATGATAGTTGATAGTTTTTCTTTTCTCGTTTGACGATGTCTTGTGTGGTGCATAAAATATATCTGTATATTCAGATATTGGTCAATGAATTGTTAATTGCTAATTAATTAATCGTCCATCGCATTATCGGCGGTGAGCTGTGGAGAAGTTGTATATAGTATACTTATTACATAAAATAGCTATTAATTTTTAATTTTTATATCAAGGACGAATGACCAGGAGCAGGAGAGGCATCGTCATCATACTAATAAACTAATAATTACTATCATAATCATTCATGTTCATTTCTCTCTCTCTCTCTCTCTGTTTTCATTGTCAAATTCAAAATGTCAAGAAAATATTATTATTATTATTATTTGTCAGGCTTGAGGACTTGATCATTTTATCATTTAGCACTTGAGCGTATAGTTGAGAGAGTAGTGAAGAATATTTATATGAAGACATTGAATTTTTGTGAATGTTGTTGGTGTTGTGGGAAAATGAATGAATGAATGAATCCATTTACGGAATAAATTAATAGTTAATTTAGTATGAGACACCACAAACTTTAATTACAATTGGCAATGTTATTTACATCATGTAAACGAGTCAGAGAGTTTGGAGTTTGAAGTAGGAGAGTCGTCAATATCGTAGATCCACGCAATGTATCGTACACTGTACACGTCTCTCGATCTCCTGTATCAAACAACTACTTCAGTAACTACTTGCAAATTTTATAATAATAAAAGAACGTGTTAATGGCGTACTAATGATCGATGCATGAGATGAAAGACAGAGAGAGAGAGAAATTGAGGAGGGAAGATGAAAAGATGGAAAAATAATCCAATGCGGAAATTTTGTGAAGGAAAGTCACAACAATTGCCGTTGTTTCGTTTCAGAATGAGAGAGAGAGAGAGAGAGAGAGAGACGACCGTGATGCATTGTAGGATTGTAGCATTGTATTATGTGTGTAAAGTTAAAGTCCACTTGAATAGAATTTGAATGGAGAGTGTGTATTAAATTGTTTGTTGCATATATTTTGTGATGGTGCAGAGAGGCAGCCACAGCCACAGTCGCAGTCGCAGTCTCCTCAAATATGAGACGAAAATATAATATAATAAAATAATGTCTGCTCAGTTTAATTAGGATCATTAGGTCAACACTGGGTTGCGTAACGGAGGCTGATTAAATCATGTAATTCTCGTTGAGGAGTTGGTTGTTGGAGTGTAGAATGAATAGAGAGAGAGAGAGAGAGAGAGAGAAGAGTTGTTACCATGTCCCATGCCAAATGCCAATTCACAATTACCATGTGCCGCCTTCACTTATTTTAACGAACATTTTTTGTTTTTTGACGTTTCTCATCATTCAGAATTTCAGCATACGTACACTCCATCCACGTAAAAGTTAGCTTTTAGTTTATTCAAGGAAAAACAAGGAAGCCGCGTTCGTTCCCTTGATTCCCTTGATTTCCCAACACGAAATTCAAATTCCAAGGAATTCTTTCGAGATTTCTTCAATTTTTTTCTTGACTTCCAATTCACTCGAGCGTTTTTGTACACATTTAATCGTAATTAAAATTACATCTTCGTAATAATTATACACGTATACAACGACAAAAACACTGGTGACAATTTTTAGTGTAATTGCGGATAATTGTTATTACGAGGACTTTTTTACCATTTTATTAAATCAAGACACAGACAGATTATCGAATAATGCAAAAGCACAATACGGTAGGTTTATAATTAAACTGTACTGAAATATGATACACTACTATAGAATAATTACAAGAAATCTAATCAAAATTTATATAATATAATGTTGTAATTAGTTTCGTGACTTGTCAATGGGTTTTTCGTGTCAAAATATACACAGTGATACACACAGTTGGTAAAATACAATCTTGTAGGAAAGGGTTTGTGTATCAAAATGTATTTTGCATAAAAAACCCCATTGACAAATAAATTCGGCATCATCATCATTGTTATTAATATTGCCATCATTATCATCATCATTTAATTACACGTTCTTTAGCAAGTTCTACTTGTTTTGGAATAAGCACCATTTTATGACGTTTATTATGACTATGATAATTGCTAGAACGTAACGTTTATAATTACTACGAGGATGTAATTTTAATTAAGATTAAATGTGTCCAGAAACGCTCGAGTGAATTGAAAGTCAAGAAAAAAATTGAAGAAATCTCGATTCGAGATTTCTTCAATTTTTTTCGAGATTCTCGAAAGAATTCCTTGGAATTTGAATTTCGTGTTGGGAAATCAAGGGAATCAAGGGAACGAACGCGGCTTCCTCGTTTTTCCTTGAATAAACTAAAAGCTAACTTTTACGTGGATGGAGTGTATATATCTTATTTATATTATATCGTATGTCCGAATTATCTGTAATTTCCTCACTTTCCTCATGTATTCCAGTTTTCCTTTTAATTTAGCTTCTGGAGTTGATTCTCTGGATTCTGGATTGTTTTTTATTGTTTTTTTTCAATCTTTATAGATATATCTGTATGAGCAGACTTTTGAACTTTGGGGTTTTCTCAATTGTGTATAAGTACTTTGATCGTATATGTACTTTTTAAAACGCTGATTACTGGCACTGGCAATTAGTTGGTCGTATAATGATGTAATTAGTTTGTAATTTTGGGATTCTATTCGGAATTCATGCAGTATGTATTTATGTAATTCATTGAGAGTCGTGAAGATTCTTTCTCAGTCTGACATATGGAATGGACCAACCAAGTATACGAAACGAAACGAACCCCCGCTTTGCTCTTCTCATCATCCTCAAAACCGTACAATATCCCACATCCCATGTGTAAGTGAGTACATGCATGTGGGCATTCAAAGAATACTAATCAACATCTTCTTATCATCGTCATCATGATAATTATCATGTAATCCGTAATCGGCATTCATTTATTCACCAATCCTCATATATATGTATATCTATATATGAGAATCAGAAATCAGACATTCTCTCTCTCTCTCTCTCTCTCTTTTCTCTAAACGCCGTAAATCATCAGTGTACACACACACACACACACTCACACACATATGTTAAAATCTACCCAGTTTTCCCTCCACTTTTTGCAAAATGCCTTATGAAATATTATTTCAATTTCAATTTCCATTTCAAATTGCAAATAATTAACCAAAATCTTTGTCTCTCTCCTCGACTCGTCTCGCGCTCTTGACTATTTCTTAATTACCTTTATTTTTAATGAGTATCTAAGGATTTGCATTCATTCTGGTCTCTGGAAAATGCTATGTATACGAGAGTTAATTCATTAATTTGTACACATGATGCGGACATGATAAAAATGAAATGAAATGTAAATCTGTAGAACTTTTTACACACGGACACAGACAGAAAGGGGAACCTTTTGTTCGTTTTTGTTTTTGTGGTGAAGGTCCCTTAAATTGAGGGAATATTGCTGGCAATGATAAATTCTATACACAATTTGATACAACATATACAACAATGTGCAAAAACGAAGGTAAATCAAATCCTGTGCTGTATCTTACATTGAATATCCTCTATGTAAGATATTTTACAACTACAAACTACAACTGTTGTTGGAGTATTTTTGGAGATGATGTTGCGGGATTATTGTATTATTATTATTTACTGTCGTGGGTTGAGGAGCGAGCATTGTTGTCTTGTCTTCTATACATATACTTACATTTGTCCATTCCTTGTATTGATTTGATGTGGAGAGCATTGAAATACCTTGAGGAAACTCAAAACATAATCCGTTCCTTGAATCCGAGTCAAGGTAAACAAAAAAAAAAAAGTAACGAAAGTGTCTGTGTCTTTCTCATTTGTATAAGAATTTTGTCTACGGGCCAACAATAATCGGCTGTACGTACAAATAAAACATGTATGTAAATAGTAAATAGTAAATGTTGAGTAATAGTAATTCAAAGTCCATTGTTTCAACCTGTGCCCTCCGCCTTCAAGGGAGATTTTTTTTTAAAGGACGGAAAGAAAGTTCTTTCTGCATACTACATGTAGGTATGTACATATTTAGGAAAATTGGATTATGTCATTCAATTTCCATCATTCGATCACATTGTTGGTTGAGACCCATCAAATCACAATTCACATCCTCATCCACTTCAAACTTCAACACACATGGACACTCTTAATCTTAATCTGCAATGATAATTGTATATGTAATTCAATCGAAGATATGTACATACCGATGAAAGAAAAGGGAGAGAATTGCAAATTACCATTCACGATTGCATTTGATTGTTATTGGAGGTTTTCTTTGTATATATTATTATTATTATATGTACTTTGTAGTATTTACTGGAGTTGGTTGTGATGATGTTGAATGGATGGTTGTAATAATACCTAATAATAATAATAATAATAATAATAATAATAATAATGGTAATGGTATGAGCTGTATCAGAATCTCGTTCTGTCGCTGTCTCTCCTTCTCTCATAATGTTGACTAGGACCTTACTATTACTATTACTACAATTACAATTACAATGATAATAATGCAATGCTATATAGTCGGAATCTTATTAATGTCCTCATGTCTGTCTACCTTGTTTGTTAACTGTTGACTATTATACATGAAAAGAGTGAATGATGGAGTGATGGTGAGTTGGGGAATGACACAGTGCATACAGTTTACAGTTTTACAGTCTCATGGAGTTGACTATTATGTATATTCATTTATTTATTTATGTACATGCATGAAAAGATAGGATTAATGGATTCAAGTTGACGGTGAGTTGCAATATTATTATTATTATTATTATTATTATATGTAAATAGTAAATGTAAATGTGGTAGTTAGAGGGGGATGAAGGGATGGATGGATGGATGGATGGATGGATGAAGGGAGACACTTTCACTAGGAGCTTCTCGAGTATAAATAGTCGAATTCGCCGATTCTTCAAATCATTCAGAATCCACTCATTCCTCCTGCTTTACCGCAGTCAAGTGTCTAATCTAATCAACCAATTTCCATTTCTTCTTCCTCTTCTTCGGATTTCTCAAAAAAAACCGACTTTTCTCCACAATGATCAAGGTAAAATCAAAATCCTATTGTATTTTCGGATCTCAAAAACATTCAAACATTCAAACAATCAATTCAGATTGTGAACTCTACGTATGTACAATTAGTGGAACAATTTCAACAACACAATCACTAATCAGTAATCAGCTACAGACCAACAACATGTGGAAATTCACGTTGTGAATTGGATTCTACATCGAAAGTCTATAACGATAACTTTTTGGAATTGGAATTGGAATTGGAATGACAATTAAATTGAATTCAAAAATGAAATTTTAATTGTTTTTGTTTTTGATTTTGATTTGGACACAGATCGTTGCTCTTTTGGCTTTTGCCGCCGCTGCCAGTGCTGGAGTTGTCCCAGCCGGAGTTGCCTACGCAGCTGCCCCAGCTGTAAGTCCAAAATAATA
>JAIUND010002819.1:0-19585 GCA_034699125.1 Gisinianus flammeolus | reverse complement strand
GAGCATACGCACGTTAGGATATAGGACGGGGGCACGTGAATTCACCTTATGGGGCCAAATGATTATAGTACGATTCAGAACTAAATGGACGATATACTTAATGTGCGTGGGAAGAGGGAAAAGGAAAATAAATGAATATAAAAAAAATCAAAATATTATCATCAAACATATAACAAGGGCCATTACATGAAGAGAAACAAGCAGGATTTTTCTATGTATATACAAAACCAGTCCGCAGTCGTAACCATATAAAGTTTTCTCAATATTTTTATGTCGAGACATCCACACACACACACACAAAAACACAACAACCACAACCAAACAAAACTAAAACAACTCCAAAAAATCTCTGAATGGGAATATATATATGAAATCCATGAATGCACTGTGTGGACTCTTGGATAAAATTGTATTATGTACTTAAAATACAATATGTATGTCGATTATTGGTCGATGGTAGTAAAATACTGATAGTTACAAGTTGGTAGTAATCATCATCAGCTAATTTATTACACACACTTTTGTTGTCATCAGCAAATTAAAACAAACACGATAAAAAGTTGGTAGGCAAATTACCTTGTTATTTATCCAGCTCCTACTGATAATTCAAAATTAATATGAATGTCAGAGTGGAGGAAGGGAGAAATGTTACTGTAGAATGAAATAAGGAATGAGAGTTGTTTGGCATATTGAAATTTATTACTTTTATCTGCTGTGATCCAAAAAATGAAGATGTATAAAGAAAGACATGAAAATGAGAGAGAGAGAGAGAGAATCAAATCAAACCATTTGTGGAGCCTTGTTAAATTTATATTGAGGGTCATGAACACACTGACCACGTTTTCAATTTCAATTTAATTTCTCTCTCTCTCTCTCTCTCTCTCTTTGCACATCCCACAAATATAAAATATAAATCCACATGTCAACTCCAATAATAAAAACAAAATAAAACTGCTGCTGTAGTAAGCAAATCTGCGTAATAATTTTCTATGGCGATGGAAATTTTCATTCCATTTTGTCCATTCATATGGTAAAATGGATATGTACTAAGAATAATTTTTGTCACGGTGGTCGTAATTAGTAGTGATTTTCCGTTGGTACACACATATAGAAAATAAAAATTGTAAATGCTCAAGGGCAACATAACAAATTGATGTACAGAGTGTGGTCTGAGTTATTCTGACATATTTATGAGTTTTTATGAGGACCCAAGTTTTCATCATAAAAGGGAAAAAGATATCATTTCAAGGTGTGACTTCCTATTTCGGCAGACAAAAATCTCCATCTCAAATCGCAGTCTCCGTATAAATAAATACAAATTTTCCACATTTGCAAGTAGCTATGGTGTATCATGCAGCATCTGACATCACATCACTGTGCAATAGAAAAGTCTCTTCATCTTAATCTTAATTCTGATTTTCAAGTGTATTTATTTGTACCATGCATCCGTCAGAAACTGAATCTGAATACTGAATCAGTTCAAGATTAATGAGACCAAGAGAAAATTTAAATGGATTTTGCATGCGATATATATCTATATTTGTCATTAGTCATTAGTATTCGATGATGACTTTCAACTCTCGGATGTAAACATGAACCACTTAATTGATCATTAGATTTGACGATATAACGGCAAAAAGTACACGAGTACAAAAGGATTGCATACGTGTGTATATACCTATAATATAAAACAACAGCAAATGAATTCGAAAAAAAATATATAAGTATATGTGTTTTTGTGTTTATGTAGGACAGAGTCCACTGTCGTAAAAAGTATATGCAAGAAAATCATTCGTATTCTTTTACTTTTAGTCCTCTTTTCCTTGTTCATCTTCACGTTAATTATCTTCCTTGATGGATAATATGTGAATGAATGCATGATAATGTGTGTGCGAGGCTATTGAATTCAATTGGATTTTGTTTCCTTTCTTCTTCTTCGTGGATGCCACTGCTACATTTGCTATTATACATCAACCAACCAACCAACCTTTTTTTTATCTTGCAATTAAACAAAAGGGAACCACATCAATGTACAGAAATCTATATGCACCATAGTTACAGATGTGACAAGGATTTGGGAATTGGGAATTGAGCATCAATAAAAAAACACGAAGGTATCACCAATCCTTGCTTGTGCATTAAATCTGTACAGGAAATTAGGAATCGTCAACAGTAAATAGACAAAACCGAGTGTACATGTCTGTATACAGAATACAGATATGCACATAGAATAGAGCATGTTTACTGTCTGTACTGATATATACCTATGTATGTATATTGTGGAGACACATGTACTCTGTATAGCTTGTGACTATGAACGTTTTTGTGACTTTACTTACATATATCTTCCGAGTCTCACTCTATCTCTCTATAGAATATATTTTGCCCATGGCAAAGCACGCATTCCAAGATGCTTTTCTTGAGGGAAAAGTTTGCGAGCTCCAAAAAAAAAAAAATATTGTTCAATGTGTTTTTTTTAGAATGTACATCATTACGGTCTACCTTTTATTATTACGAGAGAGAGAGAGGAGAGAGAGACTATGTGTGTGTGATGCAGTTAGCGGAACACACAGTCATCAAACCTCTAAACCTTTGTCAGTTGTGTACAAGATTTCTTTGGGTTAGGACGGTAGTGCTTGTCGATTGTCGAGAGTCGATTAGAACTTTACAACGGTATACATACAGAAAACACAGTCCAAACACCGACAACCACTGTGCATTCAAATTTTGTACAAGTTTTTTCTCTTTATTACTTTGGTTCTGTGTGTGTGGTGTGTGTATACAGATAATAAAAATTTTCAAGCCTCTCTCTAACAACTTTCATTATTTCTCCTCATTCATCATCATCATTGAATGCAGTTCAGAAGCTTCAATTTATTCAAATCGATTATCATTATCGATATCCATCAAGTGTCAATCGTTTGAAAAAATACATGAAGAAATGGGCAAATTAGTGTCATTCTCAAGTTGGAGTGAATCAAATCAAGATTGTGATTTGTGAACCGGTTCCTCGTGTTTTCAATATATAGAAACTAATAATATTTGTGTGTGCAGAAATTCTAAAATGTCCTATTTCCTTTGCCCCATTGAATTCAGGACGGAAAAGTCTGAATCCAAAATTCCAAAAGGATTGTTTTGAGTTTGAGTGGATATAGTTATATACTTATACTTATACAGTGCGGGTAAATTGTTGTTTGGGGATATTATTAAAGAGTGTGAAATTTCATCTCCTTTTGTGGAACCGGACGGACAAACAAAAAACCAACAATGATGACTAGAAAACATACGATGGGGAGTGGAGGTCATATGATGATGGGGAATCGTAGACTTCCAGCGACAGTTGTTTGGTCTGGTTTAGGACCACCCGCACTTTTAGTGACCAAAGGTCGAAAATTAGTGAATCCTGTGAATGCTCTAACAAGTGTGAATATGCGTGGAATCCCTCCACCCCCACCACTCCCCCCTTTAGGCATCTCCTGCCCACCTTTGGGCAGTAATTCGGGGGGTGGTCATAAGAATAATTTAAGTTGTCCAGGGAATTCTCAGTGTTGTTCATGTTGTTACTGCTGTTGCGACTCGGACCGGGTGAGTTCTGCAACTCATCATTCGAATTCTCAATCAACTCCTAATAATCATCATCATCCTCCTCCGCCGCATCAAAACTCAAATTCAAATCATACTACTCCCATCAAACTCCATCAATCTCGGAGTAAAACTTGGCGGAGGAGATCTAGATCCAAAGAACCCGTGAATAGGAAATCTGTCGATGTTCGGAAACTCATACATCGTAATTTAGTAATGAAATATATATATATGATTCATAATTTTATTCTATACGTATACAACAATCATCTTTCATATTCCTCATCAGTACTATCACTATCAGTAGACATTCAACTTCGATAACTTATTACATTGTGGTGACGACAATTAAAATGCAAACGTTTGTTAGTCGATGTAGTCAGCGCGTGCATTAATCCACGCACAAAAAAAAATCATGATTGGCTGGGATTTTGTGATGATGATAATGAGATTCGATTAAATTTCCATGTGAAAATATCTGATGTCTGATGTACATGTAGAATCTGTAGAAGGACCATATACATAAAAACGGTACGAGGAAAACTTAGTTTGTGTGTGTATACAAAACAAACTGATGTTGTGAAAAGTTCAAATATAAAATCCCAGCATCTTTTTTTTCTTTCTTGTACTTGTGTTTAGTTTGTAGTTTTGATATGGATGAGGCTGAAATAGCTGTCATAGATTTCACGCCTTTATGCGTCCGAACAATATCTGTCGACAAAGAAAGAATATAAGGAAAGAAGAAGACGACGACAACGACAAAGACGAAGGAGCAGGAGAAGAAAAAAAAACCCAAACCTACGTTCGCACAGTATGCTCTAATTTGCATTTGTCGTTGTCGTCTTTTTCTTCTTCTTCTTTTCCTTTATGTTGTCGTTGTTGTCCTCCGAGTCGTCTTCTTCGTCGTCGACCATGACCACTTCTCTTTTCAAATCAGTCGTCGTTCCCCATCTACATAAATTATGTCAACCCCAACTCAACTTGTTATTATTATTGTTGTTGTTGTTGTTTGACAAACAACTACTAATATCTGTAGTAGGTATTACAAGTAAAAAGTCACATCAGTTTGGTTCGTGTTCGTGTGCGAGCTTTATCATCACATAAAACAACTAGTCCAGGGTGCGTACACTTCATACCGGGCTCATCTTTATGTTGTACCAACCATTTCTGTATTCTGTATGTATGCATTGAAAATTGAGACGATGTCATAGTCTTCATATAAATATAGACATGAAGATTGACAAAATTCCTGTCTTTCTTTTAATACCCAGCATAATAATTTGTAAAAACAAAAATGTTGTGTGAAAATGCAATGCATATACTGAATCAAAATTCAAAACTATACCGATATTTGGAAATGTTTGCAATCCTCCGCCAATTTGCGATTTTACTCGTGCAAATTGTCCCTGTAAACTGTAAATGGGTAAATGATGACAAAAGCTCCAAGAATTACGAGAGAATTAATTAAATTTAATTCAATGTACGGAATATGTATAGCTTGGAAGTTGCGCAGTCTGTTGTGTGTACAGAAGAAAAAAAAAGGAAAGGCAATCATTTAATAATGTACACGATTATGATTGTTTAGGATTATTAAAAAAAAATTGCAGTTATACAAAGACAAAAACATAAGACTGGGACGTTTATTTATAGCATTATTATTATTATTATTATGACGACTAGATATTGTACGAGAATATAGAACGTAAAAGTTTGAAATGAAATGAAAATGGTCATGCATAAGATTTTAATTTCATGTTTAGATGTCAAAAGAGGATGAATAAGAAAATTGTAAAATGCACACGCATATGTATATGTATGTAATATCTGTCCATATTACAATTACACACATCCATATGTACAGATAATATCTGTCAGCCATATACGCGAGTTCAAAAATTACTTACTTAGCAAAGTCTGACTTAATCTCATGCACGCGACGGAAGACAATCTCTGTGTAGAAGAAGAAGAAGACGAAGAAAATGCATCAGCTGAGAGTAAAATTACATGTACCGTTCTCGTCCACGCCTAAGCACAATAAAAAAAGCGAAGCTTTCGAATAATTAAAATTAAATCTAATACTCGTTTTTTATCTATTCTGTGTATAGTTACGAGATTTTTTTATTTATTATTAAAATCCCTTTTTACAAACACAGGAATACATATGATTATTATTATTATGTACAATCACATGAATCATATTGCTATTTGAGTGATGGGCAAATACGAGGAGAAGAAAGTGAATTTTATTCGTTAAATGTACAATTCTCACGTGGTAAAAAGAAAAACTACAACTTAATTGGTCGAGGATAGTCGAGTTTTTTTTCTTCTGAACGTGTGTTATTAAAAATTAAAAGCTCACATCGTGTGTCCTTCGTCCGATTCTACAAAATGTCAAGTCATTCACACAGACTTGACAGACCCTTTTCTTTAATAATTTTCAATCGTCGTTCAGAGATTCAGCCTTCAGACCCTTTTTTTCTCTTTCTCTCCATGAACTCTGTGACTTATCCCTACCTTAAAAGGTACATAACAATATTTGGTACTAAATTCGTTCATGAATAACTTGCACTATGTCCTGATCGTATTCAATTCCTCATTGTTTTTCTTGGTTGTTGTTGTTTGATTTGATTTTTTGTTGTATAGAAATGTGTCTTGAGCTTTTGTATTTTATTATTACGATATGTACGCACACAATCTCATCTCATCGGCAGTTGATAATATAATTATTAATCATATAGACCTCACGGGAAACAATGCTCGCTGAACGACAACGACGACGACGATCAGAGGCTACACAGAGAAATCCTTCCATTGTCAGCCTGTCATTTATCTCTCTGGTTCCATTCTCTGAATCATTAAAGTGTCAATTAGGATAATTGCTGACTTGAAAAGCTTTCAATAGTCAAAGAATATATATTCAAAATCCAATACATGAATGACAAATGCCGTCGTTATGTTATTCTGCAAATCATTATTCTGTCCATAATCAGTAACACGAGGAAGCTTAAATACTATACATAAGGAAATCCTTAATTGCGCAATTAAGTAAGTTCCGGGGACATACGCACACACATTTCATCAGACAGGACAAAAAATTTGTTTTGCTTTTTAAAGGGAACTTTTTACTTGGAGTAATTCAAAAAAAGAAAAGAAAGAGGACTCAAAGTATAACTGAAAACTGAACTCTATGTTGTTCAAATCCAAATTAATGCGTGTATCACTGTCAAATGTACACAAATACAGATTGTAGTAAATAATGCAGAGAAAATGAATGCATTTTTAGAATTTTTGTGGTTTTTCCAAACTATTAGCAATTACTGACTGTAGAAAATGTATCTTACATGTTTTTTTTGTTGTTGTTGAAATATATTTTCATGTTATGTTATTTTGTTTTGTTTGTCAAATTTCAGAATGAAAGCAGCGGTGGGACGACCAAACCGAAATTTATTGCTGTGAATACATTAGAAGACACACAAGCAATAAGATGTGCAGAATTTCATCCAAGAGGACATGTGTATGCTTTGGGTTCCAATTCCAAAGTGTTGAGAATCTGTGCCTATCCTGACGTGAGAAATCTGTCTGAAGATCAGACAACCAAGCCACCAAATGTACTCTACAAAAGAATGAAACACCATAGGGTGAGGAGATTCATTTTATTACCATTACCATTATTATCATCACATGTATATGCATATAAAATGTAAATGTTGGAAAACTATTATAGACTTTAGATTTAGACGAACGAAACACACAGTTTTCATGAGAAACACCAACGCATATGACATTGAAACCATATAAGATACATACAATATAGTATATAGCTACTGTGTAATTTTACGCATACACTTTTAAGTATTCTCAATTTTGATATCGATAGGTATAGAATCAAAATTCCTATTTGTACGTATATAGAATCAGAAGTTAACTTGCGATTCAAAGCAACTTAACAGTAGTAAAAATATGAGGAAAAATCTCTTGACATTATAAAAGTAGTCATGTAAATATAAGGCTTCTCAATTAAATACCTTTTATGGTCTAGCAGTCAGCTAGGATTGAACATGATGAAAACAAAAAAAAAAAACTCTGCAGGAGACCGTTTGAAAACTCAAGAATTTACGAGTAGGAAAAGATTGAGGACAAACTCAACACGTGAAGAGGAGTGAAGAGTCATTTTATATGTAGTAAATATAGGAAATTGTAAATAGTCAAGCTTAAATCTAACGTGGTAAATATACTAAATCGTCATTCACTATAATAAAATGTAGTAAAATTTGGTGTTTATGTTTATGGGGGAAAACGTTTTAGTTTGCATGTGCCCGTAGAGGTTGCCCACAATCCAAATGAATGAATGGCTAAACAACTTCAAATGACAATTTCTACCTTGTGGATGTTCATATGTTTTTAATAATTTGCGAATCATGATCAATACACACGTTGATATTACAAATTACAATAGTATACATAGCTTTTTTTACTCAAAATCTTACATATTGATATCTAGTAGATTTGACTAATTTCATGGTTGTGTCCACAACCACACTCTCCACACTCACCAAGATTCTTTTCTACTCGAATCTACTCAAAAATACAGAGTGGTGTAAAAGTACTCAAAAAATGATGGCTAGTTTTCAAATACCACATCATATGGTTGTGTGTGCGGAAATTAAATCGTGGAACTTTATTATGAATTCAGAATTCCAAACACTTTCGCTCCACATATCATTAGTAATAAGAATGCCGATTATTTATTATATATTTCCCTATCAACTGTCCACAGTCCACAATGGAAAAATGGAGAGAGAGAGAGAGAGAGAGGAATAAAAGGAGAAAATATGGAAAGAGAGGAGCTCGATATGGAATTTCATATCTTTTGAGCTCCCATTCATTCAGTCATTCTTTCATTCATAGAATGTGTTATGTTCATGACGTTTCACAGATGAAGAGCGTGATGTGGTTATTTTGCTTGTTGTGTTTTGTTGTCGTTCTCGTGCTCTTCTAGTTCATATATTTCCATGCATACTAGAATATTCCTTTATATATATATGAGCATTATGATTGATGACAATGGAAACAGCATAAGGATTGAATTAATATACGAATCTACATGGTACGTGTGGAAAATCTTGTTATAAATTACATTAGATCATATATATTTTTTTAACAAAGGAATAGCAGAGTCTCAACAGTCGATAGGAAATTTTAATATATATATTTATACTGTACACACCGTAAAAGTGTTTCGAATGTTCATCTCCTCAGTGAGGAGTCCACACATGACATTTCATACGTATACATAAATGTAATTTATAATTATTTGAGGAATAGAGAGATGAAGACGATGCTGATGATGATGAGGAGGATAATGACAGACCCCGGGTAGTTTTTTATTCGTTGAAAGAAGCAGCATGTGTATTGTGTATGTAGATTTGGATGCACTATACTATAGCATTATAAATTATAAATTATGCATTCCTGATCATCAGTCAATGGAGGAGATTAAAGGAAGCTCAAGCTGAAAAATACCGTGACACACTCTCACCAACAACAACAAATCACAATCTCTGTCATGTCTTGAGTCACGACTTTTTTTCAATGCCAATGAATCACAAACAAGAGCAAAAAGATCCAATGCCCTACTATTAAATTACAGATATATACTCATGTTCTTGTATGCTTTTGTTGTTGTACAGGGAGTTAAGGAGGGTCTCTCTAGTAGAGACCCTCTACTAGAGAGACGAGTACAGACAGTAGAGAGTCAAGAAAGGTGCAAAATGCAATGGACCTTTTAAACCATCCCTTTTTTTCTTTTCTTTTAGTCTCTTTTTTCTCCCTTGTATTTATGTTGACGACTTTGAAACATAATTGTAACATATGTAAACTAATTTCAAAACACTATAGAAAACTAGAGTACATTATATTTCTTTCCATTATGATGACATACTAAATAGAATACAATTTTCTAGCGATTTGAAATGGTTGCATTTCACATTTCACTTCTTGACACTCTTTCCAAGCATTTAAGAAAATTAAGTGTGATTACAAAGGAAAATTGGGGAAAACAAAGAGAAAAAAAAATTGTTTGGAAATGAAAGCTCCAACATGTAATTATTATAATATAGAAAATGTACGAAATTAAGAGTGTAAATTGGAGACAATAAAAGTGTTTCTTGACAGCCAGCATTTTACCCAAAATATGAAAACACTTACAATCAGGTAATTGTAAATTATGACTACCGTATAAACTAGAATAGACTCCCTCTATTTTATAGAGTCCCCTATACAATAGAGTCCCAGGGAGTGTATTACAGTTTTGAATTACAATCCCATGCTTTCAATGACATTCTCTGATTTAAATTACATTAGAAATCATCGATTTTAAGAACCCTCTTATAGAGTCCCACTCTGTAATAGACTCCCTGGGACTCTATAATATTTCCGGATACACTCCCTGGGAGTCTATTCAAGTTTATACGGTATCTGTTATTATATGAACTTTGGAACATTATTCTTGTTGTTTTTTTCTAAAACTCTACTACTTAGTAAATGAACATATGTATTTAGAAAAGAAATTTTCTTCATGAGGTTTCCTCAGTCTTTCAATTAATTGTCATTTTCATATCTCGGTCTTTATACCGTGTATGTATAATCAATAGCAATCAAAAATCAAAAAACTATAATCAGCTCCATAGGATAGATAAAAAAAATGTAGTGAGGCCATAAATTTAACCTGACCACAAAAGCAACACCACAATCATACCCGTCGTATGTTGTTTTTGGTCGTAAACGAGTATACAAATGTATAATCTGGCTTAACGTGTTCATTATGTTTATATTACTGGTACGAATCCTACCAAATGTACATGTATACTTCCCATTTGAACTCATATTTCATACACACATTGCATTTTGTCTCTCTCTCCCTCTCTCCCTCTCTATTTTCACTATTAAAATGGTTGCATACCACGAATGTGTGGAGGTATGGCAATTTATTCATTCGAGATTGACAATTTCTATAGAATCCAATAAGTCTAAAAAGTGTTCGTTTCTACAGATTTTTCTGCTTTACATTCCATATTGAATTGTTGTTATATCATGCTTCCTTTCATGCTTAGCAAGAATTATTCGCCACAGTGACTGTAAAGGTACGTTGACTATCCTCATTCTGAGTATACTTTAGATGCCAGAGTACGTACTGAAAGTATAATTTTTTTCTTTTTTCTTCAGCATACGTATTTCTGAATGTGTGGTGTGTACTTGTGTACAGTCAAAACTACATAGAAAAGAATTAAAAAGACTCAACTTTAACCACAAGTCGTGTCGCATAAAATATTTTGAGTGAAAATTTCGTCTCTTTTTCTATTGGCTTCACACACACACTGTTCACTTTCATTTCATTTGAAGGAGAGTGAGGCTGTTTTCATTTTTTTCCCATTATTGCTCGTTCTTGGTGAACATTGAACACACAAACACACACACGTTTCGTAAAAGGTATAGGCAGTAGGTAGAGGGGATGTGGATTGTGTTTGTAACTATAAAAAAAGTTGACATATGCAAAAGAAACGAAATACAAGAAGAAGATGAAAAAAACACATGATAAAACATAAATGGTCGTAAGAGACTCTTTTAATTTTCATATGAAATACCCGAGTAACGAGTCATAAATGCATTTCAGCATTGTGTAAACAGTTTTCGCAGTATGTGGGCCGACATATTTCAAGACAAAAATGTATATATTTGGTAATGAGCATGAATAAGGTCTGAGAGGGTCTGAGTGAGTATTCAATATATATATGCAAAAAGCACGTGTGTCCAAGGTGCGTTTCAATACCTACTCAAGAATATGTATGATGATGAGTAAACCTGATAAAAATTGTTATCCTTAGAAAAGAGATGATACAATCCTCTGTGTTTTTCTTCCCTCGTTCGTACAGATATACAAACAAATATATTTATATAGTAATATGTACATATGTACTTCCACCGTATGCAACATGTACATACTGTATTCAGTTTTTAAATACATGTGCTTTCAAGTACAATTATATACATAATATATATCGTATATATATTATGAGATGTCAAGTTTTTTTTTGCTCTACTAGTATTAAAAAAGTGTGTGTAGGCGGTGTTATTTGTTTTTAAAAGCCTATCCAATTATCAAACTTGGTATGACAAAGCATCATGGCATTCATGGCTATTAATTAGCAGCATTTAACATTTAAAAGAACCTTTGACGTTGTGTAGCTCAACTCTTTTAATTTTGCATTATGATTTTAATAACTGCGACACATGTTAGCTCAACGATTATACGACGACGTACAAGGATACACAAAGAGAGTGGAGATTGTAAATGTATAGCAATGAAACATCAAAAACTGACAAAAAGTATAATAATAAAACTTGGAGTATTTTCATTTGAGCTTATGGCTTGAGTAAGCATATAAAATTAACTCCCTAGAGAAATATGTCCAGGTACAAAGCCCAGGTAAATACCGCATGTACAAGAGGACTCTTCTGAAGATTAGAAGGGAATGCTTGCAGGTTATTTGTGTTTTTTATACGATACCAAAGTAAATTGGAAACGCATAGCAAATGTGTACTAAATATTATGTCCAACAACTAATACGATTTGATAGAGAAAAAAAGTTTAGTTGACGCGTGTGTCGTGTTACTCAGATTTTAGTTAATATCTCCAATACAAAACACAGTATAATATATAAGGACACGAAGAAGCGAAAATATTAGCAGATTGTGTGTGTGTGTGTGAAAGTAGTCAGAGGAAAAAAAAGGGACGAAATAGGTAAGAAATATAAGGGGAAAAGTCCCTACTATATACTATGAGTTCAGTTTTATATATAATATGATTATTATGACGCTTTGATGACCGTTTATGGTTTTACGAGCTATGACGGCTTTTCAAAATGACTGATGATAATGTAGTAGGCGTCGTTCTTTTTCTATACTCTACCTTTTGGAAACTTTATTACCTACACTTATGCGGAGAGTAAACGCGTCTTCAACAACAAATGACTATAGGTAAATGGGCCGCAAGCTAATAAATTCTTTGTGGTACGAATAGCTAATTTAAATGTATTAAAACTCGAAAAAAAACTCATGTGACTATTATTATCATTTATTAAAAGATGATTCAACTAATATTACACATGTACACATCTTCAAGTGTGTACTTTATATGTAAATCTCGACTTTTGAGGGCTTTTAAAAATTTTATGTTCGCTCAAAATGAACAATAGAGATAAGTTTACTTCGTTTTATAATGAAATTTGAATTAATACAGACACGAAACGTGCACATTTCAAGATGTTGATGGACTTGTCAGGTTGAAACATTTTGCAGTACTTAATGCAAAAGAAAGCATACTTAGGATTTTAAAACTGAACGAACTTACCAGTTTTATTTATATCAGACTTACAATATCGAGTGAAACTGTTCTATGATAAATTGATATTCAATCTAATAATAGAATAATACTAATGTGTCTATTTTAAAATTATAGGGATCAATTTACGCTGTTAGCTGGTCACCGGACGGTACTCTTCTAGCAACAGGAAGTAATGACAAAACAGTCAAATTGTCTCGATTCGAAGAGCTGGGCAGAGGAGATTTAAGCCAAATTGAAAGAAATGGACTTCAGCCCGGAAATGAGTAAGTTGATGTAATACAATACGTTTTTTTATCAGTTGACTGGACCCAAGAACCAATTTTTAAATTCACAGAGTTGAACTTTCAATGCACGATGGCACTGTTCGAGATATTTGCTTTATAGAAGACCTCAGTAATAAATCATCACTTTTGGTGAGCGGTGGGGCCGGCGATTGCAAGATTTACGTAACCGACTGTGTCACAGCAACTCCATTTCAAAGTTTTAGTGGTCATTCGGGTGAGTTATATTATTATTATTTCGTATTTTTTTAATTTGTTCACTACACAAGCAACACGATTTCAACGCAATATCACAGTTCACAGATACCTAATCGTAATAAGATACAAAACTACAAGGATTATAATTATAATTGTTGTAAAACTTCACTCTCATAATAATTACACTTGATGTCTTTTTATTCCCGTATAGGACCCATCTTATCTCTGTACAACTGGGGTGGGGTTATGTTCTGTAAGCCATTTTTCAATGTTTGTTATTAGTTTATTCTTTTGGAAATTCTATAACTAAAGTCACTACACTTTATGTTATCGTTAGCACACTTTTCCTTAACTTTTAAATGTAATTTCAAGGTTCCGGTTCACAAGATAAGTCGATTCGATTATGGGACTTAAGAACAAGGGGTTGTGTAAATGTCATTACACCATTGACTAGTGCAACATCATCTACGGCCAAGTCACCTGTCGGATCTGTTGCTGTTGATCCATCCGGACGATTGTTAGTTTCTGGCCATGAAGACTCTGCAATAGTTTTGTACGATATTAGAGGAAACCGACAAATTCAAACATTTAAACCCCATGCTGCTGATGTACGATCCGTTCGATTTTCCCCAAATGCCTATTATCTTTTATCTGCCGGGTAAGATGTCCTTAATCTGTTGAATCATGCGAAAAAAATATTTTTATATTAAAATATCCCATCAGTGCGTGTGAGAAACCATTTATTTGACTATATCGAATTCCTTTTTTCGTTTTAATTTCAGGTATGATCAACGATTGATGTTAACTGATTTACAAGGAGATTTATCACTCAATCTCGTTTCTGTTCCCGTCGCACAACATGACGATAAAATTATTGCCGGGCGTTGGCATCCTACAGATTTCAGTTTCTTGTCAACCAGTGCAGATAAGACTGTAAAACTCTGGGCTCTTCCGTCTTCTCCGTAACCAAATAATGTATTCTAGTATTCTAATTTTGTGAGAAACAGAATCGAATCTCTGTGTTTGAGTATAAACAACTCAAAACAGACCAAACAACCAAACGCTAACTGTTGAAAGCAAAACAATCGATACATTATGAGCTCAATTTGTACATTCGTCGCTTTGATGTTACATTGTCTGTTCTATAACGTTGTAAAGATACCACAAAGTCGTAGTTTTCGTTAACCAATATCATTATTATATAATAATGTATAGTGATTTTATTGTTTTTTTAGAAGTCTAAACATATAAAAATCTAAATATTTCTATAAATCTATAATATCTGGCGTACACAAATCTTCAGCCATGCATTAGGGTAGACATACCTAACAATAAGTAATTTAGCATGTGTATTGCTCAATATATATTCAAATATTCGGAAAGAAATACCTACATTGTAACAAAAATAAGAAAATTTAGCATACCTACATTGTAGAGTTTGGAAAAATTAAAAATTCGTACGTTAGTAAAATCTAGCTTTCTTGACATCTTTGTTTTTTAGAATTGGCAGCGAGGTCTCACAAATATGTATGATACAAAGTGTGCAATATGATGAAATTCTATGTTTTAGTATGTATAAACTTTGATCATTTTTAGTTATTGAAAGTAGGAATGTACAAGTAATAAATATGTAAAACGGAACAATTAAACTTTCGCATGTAATTAAGTGCTAACATTTGGCAAATGGTGCTACAAAATTTGAATATTTATACTATAGGAAAATAGATTTGTACAGTACTATAGATAATTCTTGTGTAACTAGTATCATAGCACTGTAGAGTAATGTAGACTTTCTAAAAATGAATGGAAAAGCTGAAAACTCACAAGATATCCCCAGTCTTACATAATGTAAGTTACATTGTAATTTTATAAAACCTCGCAATGTTAAACTTTATTTACTTCATTCTAAACTAGAATTAGTTTAGTTTAGACGGGACAAAAGTAATAATCTATACCCGCATGAAAATTCGATGCATATAGCTCAATACATTTCCTATGTTAAAAAAACGTTGTTCGAACTAAGTAAATAAAAACTAATAAAAAACAAATTACAAATTGACCACATCTGAATTTCATATAAATATATGTACATACATGGAATATGTCACATATTTTGTATTATGTGAATGAATCGTAAAGAAAACTATACAAATAAAGTGCAAACTAAACAAAAAATATGCTGACTAGTTGATTTTTATTTTATTTGACTTACAATGTGATGTTAATTAAGGTGGAGTATTCAACAATGGCGAAATATATTTTCTTAATTCTTCAATTGGTTGCTCCCAACGCTTTTCAAAGTAAATATTTAGCAAAGGTCTGGAATTGAATCCAATTTCGAGAGCCCAGTGTAAATGAGATGTAACATATTTCTGTCGTTGTTTTGGCCTCAGTCGAGTTGCTCCAAATAGCCCTCCTGTCCAGCACATTGGTAAGCCAGTTTGAATCCCTTCGATCCATTTGACAACAACTTCCCCTTTAAACGTTTGAAAAAATACAAATTGAGATAGTAAAGAACCCAATCAAACAACAAGTACTCATAATTCATTGGACAACATACTCACCTAACATATTTGTTGGCTGATTAGTGACAGTATGAATGAGGTCGTGAGCCTCGCGGTATCTTTGCATTACATAAGCTAGCTCTGGATCCGCGATGAATCGAACGGGGAGTCTGCTATCGGGTGTAACTTTATTTTTACGAAGAAATTGAATGTAGGACCCACCTGAACAAAAAAAAAGATAAAAGAATAGACTTTATATTATTATTCACACACCTTTCAAACTTTGAATAGTGGAATTGCTTTGTAAATACTTTTCGAATACCTAATGTGTCTGAGGGAAGTGTAGCTAGATAATCCAAATCTATAGTCCTCGAATTTATTCGAGGTTTATCCCTTAAAATTTCACTCCCCTCCGGATCGTTTAACATAGTCTGTAAAATGGACTTGAGGACTGGACGAGCTGTGACTTCTCCAAAAACAGCAATTGATTCTGGAAAATATGCAAATTGTACAATGAAAAATATGAGTTACATAAATACATACTTAACAGTCAGGACCAGTCGGAAGATGCTAGCTGCTTAACCAAGTTTACGATTTATTTACATTCGTTTCATCTCAAATAAATATGAAACAATTAATGACATACCGGCACGTGTGGGATCAAAAAATGAAGCTACTCCAGTACCAACTGCTAATAGCGATCTTTGCATAAAATTTAGTGGAATGTAATGTTCATTAGTAAATGAAGAATTATCAGATTGTTGCTTTTCTTCAAGTCTCTCGTTTGGAATCTCATTTTGATTCAGATTCAGATTTTTCAAGTTTCTCACATTTGTATTAAAATTTTGCACTTGTAAGCGAACTAATAACCGTGGACTCAATAAATTGACTTTCCGCATTTTTAAGTACCCAACTGATGCAAATAAATAAGTTGAAACAAAGAAATTGTACGCACAATGATCCAAAATGTGCTTGTGTAGTGACAATTAAAAATTACGATATATTTTTTCCTTGAATACCGGAAAACACAAGCAAGGAGTTCTTGATGACTACACAACTGTACGCGTTGTGGCACTCTTCACATTTATTGTCATTCACATTCACTAATTCATTATATGTAAGCTACATTAAATATGTGATTATTAACGATGAAATACATTTAAATTTGAATGTAATTAAATATGGATGAAGACAACAGACTAGTGCGTCTACAAATAGAATTTCTATTATAGAATTGTAAAAAAAGTACATTAAAACCATTAAAACGTTAAAAGAACAAAGAACAGTTATAATATAATAATGTTGATAAAAGTTTTATCATAAAACTATAAAACCATAAAACACATACAAAATAAAAGTTAGAATGGGTAAATATTATGGCTATTTGCATAAAATTAAATAGTATAACATTATAAATATTTAAAAATTAGGTAAATATTTAGCTTTGCTACCGGTACCGGTGAACCTTCAAAATCTATACATCTGAAAAAGTAAAGCTATATATATATAAGCTTTGAGATCAAATTTAGGATCAAAAAATTACCTATTTGACTTATATTGTCTATAAGTATATGAAAAACAAGTATTTTAAAATCTGAACTAAAGTATTTGTACGTGCACATATGAACAGTATCAGTTCATTCAAACATGCATCAAGAATTATTACTTTTAGAATAACAATAACATAAAAGATGTTCGATTTATATATAATGCATTGCACTATCAAAGTATAAAGTAAAATATTATTAATAGCTATTCAGGTCAAAACTATCCATAATAGAAAATAATATTATACATAATATGTATACATACAGAATATATTTGCGTACAAAGTATATTTACAGTTTGATATAAAATATTCATTGGGAAAAGGAATGTGGGGGTTAATTGCTAAAATATATATTACTATATATAAGTATATATGATGAAAATGCAAAGTAAGTATATATCCAGTAATATCAATGTATTTTGTACTTTTCAACTAATAGGAATGGGATTCATAGAGGAGTACTGGCAACTAGGTAGTGTCTGCCAATACATCTCGTACGCCGCTACATCAGCTACTGTCCAGTCTTGCTCATTTTTATTCAGAAAACTTCGATCCAATGAAACGGAAGGAGGTTTTTGTTTCTCATCTTTTTCTGTTTCAACACGACTGATCCGAATCCTCTTGACTGGTCCTTTAGAGACTCCGACCCCTAATCCAGGCTTTGTAAAACCAGGTTCTGACATGACGAAATGACCAAAAGATTCTCCTACCGAGAGGCGATTGTCAATCGGTGTTATCAAGTATTTGTACAGTTGTGTTCCTTTCAGATGCTCTGGGACATGCTCATCATTTTTTCGAGTCTTTTTTTCAGTTACATCCGCAATAGCTCGATTAACAAGGGCCTCTAACCGGTCAGACACGTTGGTATGTTTCTTGTAGTAAGTATGATCATTCACTAAACTTGTGTATGATCTTTTAATCATTTTAACTGGGTCTTCACCTTCCACTCGAAGATTAATGCCCGATGCATGCAGGAGCGTTTCTTCCTTTGTAATTGTAAATAATTATTATTAACATACTATACTGGATATAATAACACAATTATGCATCAATGAGCAATAATTAACTTAAATATCCAAACTTTTTTTGACACATACTTATAATGACAACCTGTCAATTGGGCTGTCAAATTTTGACAGATCATTAAGATAACAGATATTCAAGTAACAACAAACTTAAACAAGTTTGACATACACTACAAAAATTAGTTAATTGGTATTTCTAAATGACATATTCAACAATCAATAACATATGTTTTACCTTTAATGACTTTAATGCGGATTTTGCATTATTTTTTGCTATTTTCTTTCGACGTTTCCAACCCAAGTCTGTATTTAAATATTGTACACCACCAGGCTCATTGCGTATGTCAATGGGTAACGCTCTCTTCATTGTAAAGCCCGTGCTCATTAATTATCACACTATGTCGTAATGCAGAAATAGGCTAATTGTAATTAATCATCACAGATCAATAATCAATAATCACAGAGCGTCGATTCTACTCTTTCTGACGAGAAAACCAAAATGAAAGGAACAGTGAAAATTTCATCCCTCTCAAAAAAATTCTCATAAAGTAAAATCACTTGGCCGGTCATTGAGCTTATAAAATTTCTCCAAGGCTGACAAACGATAAACTTAAAATACATCCATTTTCTGTATTAATTCCCAATTAGTATTATGTTGTCAATAAAATAAATCATTTAATCCTTTGCAAAGTAATATATTTATGCACCTACCTAAGCAGCAACCTAAGCACCTAAGTACATTACTTTACAATATGTCAAATTAAATAATAAATCTCATTGCGACGAACCTATTTTATCCGATTTGTATACCTATAGGTATACTTTTATTTGCAATTTCAGTATATAATATTATTATAATTATTAAATATAGGCCAAGATTTCAAATATTATTAATGTATTTATTGACAGTATATATAGGCATTATTCGTTATTATTGTGAAAAGAAAAACAAATCACTAGATTTATGGTAAAGGAGGGGTGTTGCTAACAGCCCACTACCGTAATGTTATAAAAAAACTGCCGAGGGGAGGGCTGATTTTTTT
>JAIUND010002818.1:0-19594 GCA_034699125.1 Gisinianus flammeolus | reverse complement strand
AGATGGCGAAATTCCATTTGCCCCTGTATGAAGCAAGGAATTCTGCAAGGAGAAATCTTTTCCGAGGGGCGGAGTTAATTAATTCACGAAAAAAAAGATAAGAACTGAATAGACTGTAAGTATTTATGTGTATATATACCTATGATAAATTCCTTATCCGCGTATATTATAGTATGATTGGGCTTGAAAATGGGACGTCCATCGGACCAGTGGCGTACGATAGCTTCTCTGTCATTGGAGAGTTGGACCCGCGAGCGTTACCTTCTGTTTGGTCAAATCATGAATTTGATCCCCAAACCAATTCCACCAGTAATTGACTATATTGAATACATATCGTATTTTTGATGGATTCTGTGATGGACACGGTGGTTGATTATTTCTTATTTATGTACATATGTGGTTTGAATTAAAAATACCGCCTTTTTTTGGTCAATGGTCAAATAAAAAATATATATATTTTCATACATATATAGTTGTGTCCCACACGGTCGTGTTGGCCTCGGATGAGGACAGCTGGACCGTCAATTATCATTGTGCCGTTCGGGATGGAGAGCTCCTGGAGCGTTTGAGCATTTCCTCACGTCGTCGTTACCTTGACCCCAAAGTGGAACAAGTCCTGGATACTTTTGCATATGGACTCGGATTCCCCCCTCAAAATTTCCTGGCCATTGACCAAACTGGGTGTTCCAACTAACACCAATAGGAAATGCCCGCATTTGTAAAAAAATATACGTGTACGTGTATGTGTATATGTATATCGTGTATTTGGAATAGAAATTGCATGTAAATCTATAATAAATTGCAAAATTCGACCATGAATTTTTTGATTTGTAATTAGTAATTGTGCAATTCATTTGTCTGCTCAAACTTCAACTAATAAGTGCCATTTGCTCATTTGCCATTTGGACATGAGGAGCAGAAAAATTAAAATACAATTTGTGTGATTGATCGATTTGTTTTGTTGTTGGCGATGAAATGGCGATAAACTTAGAAATTTTAGGCATCGCGATCATTGAAAATTCCAAATGGGTCTTTCCACTCTGATAAGATATACAAATCACACCAATTGTATAATTCCACATGACCGTAATTAACAAATGAACAGCTGCCAACGATGATGATGGAAATTAACAAAGGAATATTAACGCGCCAAACGCAAAATGTCGTGTAGGACTTTTTTTGGTCCGGAACCAGCACTTCCCTTTTGTCACCCTCGTTAATTCAAACTGCGGTTTGCGACTAACATATTGTATTACGTTGACAATCCGTTTGCTGTCATTTCTTGAGCTTTCATTCTCCCTTTCTCTCTCTCTCTCTGTTCATTTGCACCATCGTAATTTTTATTGAAGGAAACAATACGCAAAAGTTTCCGAGAAGATGGAAATTTCCCTAATAAATGCGCTCAGCACAGTTTCCAAACTCACAGACTCACAGCTAATATATATATATACTTTCATTGATACGGCTTGTGTACATCGACGGGGGAAGGTGAGAGAGATAATGAGAGAGAGAAAAATAGTAAAAGAAGAAAGATCATTTCCGGACTCCACACAAACGCAGAGATTGTGTTGGTTTTCCAACAGGTTGATCCAATTTTTCATTTCCTTGTTTTTCCTCGACTTTAAAAGTTTATTTGTTAATTATGTATATATCTTTCCACACATTTGAACGGGAATCAAAAAATTTATTATGATATCAAAACAAGATACTGAATGTAATAGTCATTTAATCGTGTTCATGAGGGGGACACTCGTCGTTTGTATACGGATGGTCTCATTGTTAGACCAATACTCCATTATCACACGTTAATAAAGAATTGAATTGAATTGAATATTGATTTACGCGACTCTACGGAAGTCACTTTGTGTATAGACGAGTTTCATATGCGAACAGAACAATTCAAGGACGGTCTAAAAAGTGGATCTGATGCTTTTTGCTTCTGTAACTTTTTTAAGCATTATAATGTACATACTGTGGGAGTTCAAAGCGCGTGAGGAATTGCGAAAACTCCAAACATTGTACACGATATGTCCTATCAGACGACACATTTCTATTTGTATATATATATATATGCTTGCAGGGTGTGGAAAACTGCGCGGAGGAAAGCTGGAAATCTGCATGATGGACTGCTGCTGCTGCTGAAGAGTAAACTGGTTTGACGAGAGACAAAAGAACGCGGAGAATGACACACATCACATTTCCATCGTGTGTATATAATATGACGAGTCCACAAAGCATCAAAAAAACCAAAAAGTCCACAGCCACAGAGAGACTTTACACTTTACTGCGTCTCTCAAAGTATAGTAATTTTTCCTTTTCATTGTCCCTGAGTTGGCGGAGCGGTAAACACATAAACAAATACAAATACTATAGATATACGCATACACACACAGGAACAGAACATATAACCCTGACTGCAGAAGAAAAAGACGAAAACATGATGAAGTTCCTGCTCATTTTTTTCATTTGGACGGTGGGGCTACTCGCTCCGGCCCTCTCCTCCCCCGCCCCTTCCTCCGCTCCATCTAAACGGCCAACAAACGGAACGGGTGGTCCACCCGACGCTCCAGGTACCGATGATGACTTCCCTATTTAATTCCTCTTACATATACACATCACACATTTTCCATATAAATTCCCTAAACGCTATCATCCCCACATATTTCTCCATGTGTTTGCTCTGTCCAACTGCGTGTGAACGTTGCGTGTGAACGAACATTTCCTTGTGTATAAACGTATGAACAGTGCTGCTCCATTTGCACGAGGAATGTGCGTCCATGGAGGATTGTTTCAAGGCCTTGGACAAGGACCACGACGGCGCTCTGGACCTCCCCGAATTTCACCAACTCTGTCACGCCCTCTTTCGGGACGATGACGCTCAGAATAATTCCATGCCGCCCTCCGCCACCCTCCAAACCCTCTTCCACGCCTTTGACAGTCACCCCCAGGACGGGCGGATTGAGGCTTTGAAGGAGTTTCCTCGTCTCTGGGCAGAATGGCTCACGACCATCCTACGCCCCGTCTCGGCCCTCCTCATCGTGGACGTCCAGAATGACTTCATCTCGGGTTCTCTCGCCCTCTCGGCGGGTCCGGCGGGTGAGGACGGCGCGGATGTAATTCCACCACTCAACGCCCTCCTGGACGACTCGGTGACCTTTCCCTTTGACCTGGTCGTCTACACTCTGGACTGGCACCCTGCGAATCACGTGAGTTTCATAGAAAACGTCCATTCCCGCCCATTTGACGCATCCAGTCCAATCCAGGACCCAGAGGCTGTGAAGGTGGGGGACACGGTGATTTTTGCTGCCATCACGGGAAAAAATGGAACCGGATCATCATCCGGGCCAATCACGCAACGTCTCTGGCCTGCCCATGCCGTTCAAAATAGTTCGGGGGCGGAGTTGTATGAGAGATTAAGGATTGCGGAGGGGGCGTTGTTCATTCGGAAGGGAACTAATTCGGACGTGGACTCGTACTCTGCCTTTTGGGACAATTCCAAGGTGAGCGGGACGAGTTTGGCGGGGGACTTGAAGGCAGCGGGCATCACGGACGTCTTTGTGGCCGGACTCGCGACGGATTTTTGCGTGGGTCAAACGGCCCATCATAGTGGGGAATTGGGCTTTCGGACTGTGCTCGTGGAGGATGCGAGTCGGGGGTTGACGGTCGAAGGGATTGTGAGGACCAAGGAGCGGATCCGGAAGGAACATGGGCTTGTGGTGTCCAGTACGGAGGTTCGGGGCTTGGTGACGGGGCGGGATCGGCGGGTGGAGCTCGGACTCAAACTCGCCATCGAGTTGACCAAGAAATGGAACAGGAGTGACGCGTAAGTCGGTTGCGTTTGTAATTATTTTGATGTATTTATTTGAGTGTCAAAGTTTTTCGGTATGTACATGAACCGTTTTTCAAAAAAACGGACACCAACTATACATAAAGTGCACTTGTAAATTCCAATAAAGCGAACAATACTATTAAATCCAAATTCCATAATAGTCGCTATACATATTTAATCATCATCACGCGCTTGAGCTTTGACGACTCCGATATTGCCTGGATTTTCAAATTAACCGCCATTTGTCTGTGCTCGCGTTCGGTTTTTGTCTCATATATATTGCAAGTGTCATGGTCGAGTTTGGAGGGCTGCATTGCCAAGGACATCTATTCTCTAGAATATTAACAGTGTTTTCAAAATTTCAAAATTTTGTCCACACTTTAGTCATATATATTATTTGATGTCCAAAGTTTCCAACCGTAATTTTGGACCCACATAATATACCTACGCATTTCCTCTTCTATAAACGTTTATATATTGATTGGAAGCACTATAAGACGCGCGTGGAAATAAAATAGGTACGTAAGAAAATTAGGCATTTTGTATAATAGTTTAACAGGCATTATACTATGTATATTCGGGTAATTTTATTTTTTATCTTGAGCGTGAGCGTCAAATGAATAATAATTGACGACTTGATGCGAAACATATTATATATAGGAAGAAAATTGAGTCCAAGGCCTACTTTTTGAATGTCCGGAAGTGTGTGTGTCTTTTGTCTATAGTCTGTATATTAGTCCAAATTTAATTTGGACTCTGCAATAATATTCCAGAGTTCCTCCTCCTCCGTACTAATTCCATGTGGTTATATAGGCAAATAGGTTGAGATTCCTGACCTCATTCCTCAATTACAAAATAAATTACACATTGCGCGACGCGGAAATGCCTGGAAATTATATAGACTACTAGGAAACGGCTCATTTTCTTTCATTAAATTGTCCCATATTCAATATTTGAAATTTTCAAGTCTATATATATACTCGGTATATAGGAAATGAGAATTGTGAACATAATTTAACGTTCAAGTTTGAATAAACCGCCAGTATTCATTTCTCATTTCATTTTGTCTTCAACGTAATTGGAGGAGGGCGTATGTGGCAAAAATTTATTTTACATTTTCCTTCGTGAAACAAAAAGGGGAAAAAACAAACTATGTGGGTAATTATTTTCAAAAAAATTGTGGAAATTGTTCAATTTCAGCGTCCTTGCGCCTCATTTCCACAGTTAGTCTTTCCCCACACACGGAAATCCGAATTATTCTGTTTCCGTCCAGAAATCTAAAACTCATAAGGTAAAAGGTATACAATTTTCGGAAAGTTGGAAAGAAATTCAAGAAATTCACAGATTTCAAATTCATATATATATGTAGTTTTTCACATTGAAAATGTTGACGCCGTTGACTCGTGGGACGCTCCGAGTGTTTTTCCGAATGATGTCCTTTCTCCACGGTGTCCCTTTGGAATGGGACGAGAGGACAACATCCCTGATCCCATACAAACGTAAATGGCGGAGAGTCCTCTGGATCCTTCATTTAATTTGGACTTTGATCACGACGATAAATTTGAATTGGATTTTCCCGCGGACGGCCCTCACTCAATCATATGAGCAAATCGCCATTGGCCTCCTCTATGCCGTCACATTCAATTGCGTTTCCCTCTATGAACTGACAGTCCTCCTCAAATACAAACAACTCGCGCTCTTTTTTAATCAAATCTTGAAGCAGGACCACGTTTTTACTGGTAAAACACAATAAATGACGCAATCAATGACGCAATGGAAACGTTATCGAAATCAATTATTAAACTTTTAAATTTTAATAATAAAATTAAATTAAAAATGGAACAAAAGAATATAGGAAATTTAAATTTAAATTATTATTATTATTTTTTGATTTGTTTTTTTGAATTTTAGAGCGGAATTTTGAGGTTGGAATTGTGCACTCGGACGGCTGTCAGCTCTTGATCCTGACGTTCACGAGCACTTTGCCGTTCGTCGTCCTCCCTTTCCTCGCCATTTTCATGATGGACCCGGGAAATCCACGGTATTTCTACCGATGGATTTCCTTGTGGGCGGAGCCTTCTGGTGCTGATGATCCCTCCAACACGGCGGATTTTAATTGGCTCCTAGCCGTGTGGACTGTCGGAGAGTATTATCAGTACGTGAGTTTCGTGTCCGTCATTATCTTCATGATATTCCTCAACGCGCTCCATTTGAATTCCACCAATTTCTGGCTTCACCTGGCGGCCAAAGGGAATAGTCACTGGAGTTTGAGAGAGCGTCTCACCGTGTTCCGGACCTACAAAATCCTGATGGCTGTAGCCAATGACTGCTTGTCGGACCTTTGCTGGCCCGCTTTTTTTATCATCCTCATATTTGGACAGTCCTTTGGGACCTACGCGATTGTCAATCTCCGGGCTGTATTTGACATGCCCTTTTTCCTTATCTTCCCCATTTTCCTGAGTGGGACGTCCCTCATGGAATGGGTAATTGTTCCTTTGGCGGGAGGATGTGAAGTCCATTCCCGGCAACTCATTTCCATCTGGCGGCGACGGGTTCGAACGAAGGAGCTGCAGCGGAGGATCCTGCAGAGTTTGACGCCGTTCCGGGTCCGCGTGGGAGGTTTGTTTGTGATCCGGAGGCAAACCGTCCTCGTTCTCTTCACCGTCGTCTCCAACATCACGATCAAAGCGTTTTTTCGCTACAAAATCCACCTTTAATTACTGTACGAAATTTCTTCTTTTTTCTTTAACGCGCCCTTAATTTCCATGTTATATAAATCCATAATTTCATTTCTCCTTCAATTAAATCACACAGCCTACATAAATTGTGTGTGGTCTTTTCAATTGAGAATTTGACAATATTCAATGGCTCTCCTATAAATGCATATATATTTGCATTGTCCATTGCCATTTTCCGAGTTGTTGAATTTTATATATGCACAGACAGAGTAAGGAATAACTTCAATTGACCTTAAATTGTCGTGTGGTAGTCAGAATTAATTCAATTTAATTACGCAATGCATTTTTAGAAACTTCATGTGATTTGTACAACTATCCAATGATTTCCGTCTTTTCAAATTAAATCAACTAAATTAAATTGTTGTTTTTTGGATTGTGCATTTTATTTTGAATATTATATAAGTTTGGATATTTCCATTTAGAGAATCGTCGTCACGTTGGTTCTTTATCATATATGGCCATAATTAATTAAATCGTGTAATAGAGCGAGGGTGGCTCGCTTTAGCAAAGTTATATATATATATATATATATATCTGTATTATATATTAAAATAAACAAAGTCACGCGAGAGTTATACAGATGCGGATTTGAGATTTGAGCTGTTCAAAAGTCAAAAACACCGGAAGAATGCATTTGGACCACTTTTGAACAAGTTTCTCTCGCGTTTCCGGTGGTCGAGAGCGATTCAATGAAATATCACATACAGTTTGGCTTAAAATGTACATATTATACGCTTCAGCTCGCAATTTCCATTTCAAATTCAGGACTATATATATCTGTATTTCGAGAGTTAAAATTGAATGATTGGAATTATACATTTTTCCATATCTGAATGCCGTTTTCCTTTTCTTTTCCAAGGGCACACACAGCCAGATAACTAAAATGCGGAAAAATATATACGCCAATATCAAATCGAATGAATTGAAATCTCGACTAAAAGTATTTGTATATAATATATATCGTCTATATTAAGGTCGAAAACGAAGAATAATCATTTGGCCCCAGACGCAGAATATGCCTTATGCTCAGACGCATATTCTGCGTCTGGGGCCAAATGATTATCCTTCGTTTTCGACCTTAATATAGACGATATATATTCAAAAGGGATGAATATAAAAGTATATAAACGAAGAATCCCAAGTTGATTTCCAATTTTAATTCCGACCTTCAGGAATAATTATGTTGTGTTCTTTTTATTTTAATTATATAATACTCACCAATTTCCATTCAAACTCGATCACACATGCACAATTTTGCAATTGTCAAAGAGGGATTTGTGACTTCAAGTTATTTTGTGTAGCTGCGCCCTTTTCAGTTGTCGCAATTTCCTTTGAATATTATTTGTTCAGCCGTCATCAAAATGACGAGTTAATTATGGCTCGTTCCTTCCTCGTCCCAATTCCATATAATAATAATGGACACATTCGCATAAAAGAATTCGATTCCGGAACAACTTCTTTAGAAGCTCACACACACACGACAACTTTTCCTTTGACTCTCAAAATCTTCGTTATATCTATATTTACTTTTTCTCTTTGAGAGAGGGGACGACAAAAATCATTGAAGGAAATGGAGAAAGGGAGAAATCCATCATCATTCCATCTTCATCAACCATCACAAACACAATGGGTCAGTTTTCTATATAAATAATAAAGTATATCATGGGAAAAAGTACTGAAATCGAGAATAATCAATCAATCAATCAATCAAATCTCTGCTCCATTCTGATGGGGCATCAGAGAAGAAGAAGTTCTATATGGCTCTGAACGACGCCGTTTTATTAATTGACCTTAATTTCCCAGACGGATTTTCGTCTCAGTTGGACATGGTCCATGATGGCGACGCCGCGGGAAATGCATTTAGTTTTGAAGATGCGGAAATTGCAAAATTCTATACAGAGAGAAAAGGATGGGAAAGAAAGCAAATGATGGAATGGGAAAACAATGTGGCGGGATTTAAGGCAATGAGACTTGGCTTGGATCGTGGATTTCCAGCGGAATACGCGTCTGCAACTTTTCTAGATCCACCAAACTTTGAAGTCTCCCTGCTGAGCTCATCGTCAGCTAAGGGAATTGCAGTCCAACCGACGACTCCTCTTCATTTCTTATCACCATCTTCATCATCATCATCATCATCCCCGACAAGAAATATTCAACGTAAGTTATTCTCATCCCGCCCCCCCCCCCCAAAAAAAAACAATTAATGTGTTTTTGCGTTTGTCCTTTGAGAGAAAGTCTAAATCGCGGACAGGATCAATTCAATTGATTTTGCTTTTGATTATGTATATAGTTTTAAATAAGGAATTGTGGGGATCTGAAGGACAAACCATCACTTCATCATCACCACCAATCGCCACCAATCACCACCAATCGCCGCAGCGCAAGAAGTTAAGAAAGGTATTACGGAAGATGTTGAAGGGATACCTGCTCAAGATGAAGATGATGCGATTGCTGTTGCTGGTCGTCCATTTCGCAGGTATTCTGAGGATTCTGAGGATTTCAAAGAATGCTGCTGTGAGTCTTTATAAAGATAAAGCGTATATAGCAATATTTATAGTCGGCCAAAAGAAGGTTTAGTTTTGAAGGTTAAGCGCTATTTTCATCATTTAGGTATACCGTAAATTTAGTTATTATTATTACATTGTACATTATTATTATTATGATTACATGAACTTTCCGAAACATTCAAAATACAATTAAAATATGCAAATATGATTGCTCAAATCAAATGATTGTTGTTTAGACGTTTGGATCGGAATTTAATTTGTCTCCTTAATTGCATCTATAGTACAAATTGATCATGCCGAGCTTTCCGTGTATTATAAAGTGATGGAAGAGAAAGAGAGACGAGCACAGGGGAAGAAATTCATTCATGTGGGCACATATCGCCATATTTCACGCCCAATTTGAATATTATCTATATAAACGCGCGTTCACAAATTCACAACGGAATCATCACTTAAAATTGCCCAATTTCAAATTTCCAGCGCATAAATTGCTTTTCCGTATGTAAAGTTGTCCGTTTTAATTGTCAGTATTCAAATTTCCATCCCGAAATTGAATTAGTCTGCATTTACAAAATTAAAAAGGATGAACGGCTCGCTTCGTAATTGCGTGTGTTGGTTCCATTTATATAGCTTTATATAGCACACGGCTTTTTGTTCTCACACACAAAAGTGATGAAGGAATTAATTGCCCTGCAACCAATTTTTAATTAAATGGCGATTATGTACGAGATTCTGAATGACGCATAGCATATATATAACATGGATTTAATCCACACACGGACTCACAGGGTACATTAAATCATTCAAATTGACATTTTCATTCATCACCACACACTTTTTGCATGTTCACTCCATATAGGAAAATGCAGAGATTTTTATTACAGTGTCAGAAGAAGCCCGACAATTTGCTGGACCACAAAATCCAGGAAAATGGGAACACTTTCCCTCTCGACCGTGTGAAACCCGCCAACATTAATCGCCATCCTCGGGATGGATTTTAAAACTTTCCTCCAATACTTATTCCGGTCCATATCCATGTGAGCCCTGGACGATGCCATTGCCAATGCCAACTGAATGACCCTCCTCAACTCCTCCGCCTCCTCCGTCCCTCTAAAAGCCAGCCCGAACATGGACACGTAAGAAATGGAACAATCCACACTGATCATGCCATAGATGATGGCCAACAATGGATTTTGATGTGAAATTCGAATGGCCGCAAATCCACCCACAATGCTCGCAAAAAGACACTCATTTTTAGCTAGCCAGAGAACGCGGGAGAAGACCAAATTCATGAATTTCATTTGAGTTTCCAGTTCACGAAAATCCTTCAAAGCCTCCCGCGCACACTCCAACGAAAAGGACTGACTCAGCCTGATGACGTCCTCCACTTTTTGAATGAGGGACTTTGTGCAGTGTCGAAAAGTGAGGACAAAGGACAGGATGATGAAAGCACAGTACACGGTCCAAGTGAGAAGGACAAAGAACATAAGATTGTCCAATGAGAGACAGAGACCAATGATCCAGAAATTCCTCCAATCCGCGGGCACTACGGAAATCCAAAGGATGGGAATCTCCGGATTCAGAAAGTACAGGACCGGGAAGATGATGAGAAGGCCGTAGAGGCCAAACGCATAGAAACGGATGAGGAACGCCATGAGAGATTTCTCTCTGGGTGGTCCATCAGTCTCGGATTCAGCCTCCAACTGACACTCACTTCTTTGGATGTGGAGGATTTCATTGTAGACTTTGGCATTCAGATCTCGCTCCACGTCGAAAATGAAGTGAGTGAATGTGAAGACGAGGAAATGGCAGGCACAGAGAATGAGGACGATGGGCGTGAAATCATCCCAGTTGAATTTAGACTGGTACTCGTCGGCGGCTGCTGATGCTGATGGGGCTGTGGTCAGGAATGAGGATGAAAACAAAGTCCGGAGGATCATGGACACCATTTGACTCGCAAACAACAGCTGCCAGCATTTAAAACCGACTTTTCTCCAGGAGGTGGAAAGAGCACTCTCCATCCGACTTGTGACCGGATTCAAAGTGACCGGAATCAAAGCAGTGGTTGAAGCCATGGAGAAGACCAAGTAATTCCAGGACCAGTTCCAGTCCGACCGCTTCCTCATTTTGTTGAGTTGGTACATATATTTAAAGGATTGTCTGTATTTATATGATGTATATAGCTCCAAATCGTGGAGAAATATACATAAATATAGCGTTGTTTTCCCTTTGGAATTTAGGCGAGAACTCTGAAAGAACTTTGCCACGTCTGTGCTCGCACAGTTGTAAATCAACTGGCAGGAAATTCATGCGCCATTCAAGGGATTGCCAATATACTGTCCATCCGTATAAAAATAGTTTTTGACTACTTTTGAATTAAACGAAGCGACGATGTGATGCCCTTGGACATTGAAAGGGAAACCAAGGTACAAGCCTTTTCGCTTCCAAATTCCAAGGGTATCACATCGTCGCACCGTTTAATTAAAAAAAAGTCAAAAAATCGTATTTATACGGATACACAGTACATAAATGAATGTCCATATATATCGAATGACATTCCCTTTACTCGGGCTCGCTATATCGTATATGTATTTTAATTGTAGGTAATTGGAATTTAATTTACCGAGTATTATGAATTAAACGGAGTTCAATTAGTCCATTGCTTGAACACGTGAAAATTGTACTTGTTTTCCAGAAATTATATATAGTTTATATGACATGCTAAAGTGATGTGAGAGTTATTATTTAATTCCGAGTGGCGTAAGCGGAGGAAAACGGAAAACAAGTACGGACATGCACATGCATAGAGGTACCACGAAGAAGCACAAAATATACCATATACACAAAATGAATTGACTTGAGCTCGACAAAACACAGACTTGTGTATGGTCCTCACACAGTTCCTCACTGTGGTCCTTTGTAAGGTAGAAAAATTGACGCGGAAACTCATTTGTCGAGCCACCTGGAAAAAATCCAGAAAACGTCATACCCAAAATAAGTAAAATAACTCAATAATTCATTATGAATTGATTTGCATTCCGGATTCTTGACATACATGAATTCGTCAAATTCTTTACACACGGAAAATGCATAAAGGATTTGATACAAGCAGCGTCCAGCCTCATTTTCGTCCGCACACATTTGATACAAATGTGTACGGAAGATGTGGATTATATACGTTGTAAACGTGTATACAGCCCATGGGGATCTAAAAACGGTGAGAAAATATGTACTCGTATTGAGAAGTTGAGCGTTTTGTGAGCCTTAAGCAGTTTTTGCAATTTCGATGAAAAAGAATTAATGCCTTGGAAATCCATCCACACAGACGACTGAATGCGCTCTGTTGAGTCACACGTACGGATAATTGGGATTTTGTATTGTTTGAAATGAAATCTTGTGGCTTTGGTCTGCAGACGATGGTCCTCGGGAGCACTGTCAAATTTGCAGCAGTTTCAGCATACCCCCAATGCCCGCCAAAGGACATGAGCGATCCCTGCACGTGTATTGTGGCTGACGGCTGGAGTGGCTCGGATTTCGTCAGTTGATCATCTTTTCAACGACTCTGACCAAGCTGGACTTCTCACCTCTCCAGGAACTCAACCTCCACACACTCCAAATTCATATAAATCAGGATTTGATTCGAATCAAGACTCACCCCTCGACTCATATCCTCACGAAAACTTTGAACACAGACAGCGTTTTTTTCCAGTGAATTAAAAAAAAACTGTATATACCGAATGGCCAGAAAGGACTTGTGCGCAGAGGAGCTTGGTCCGGGATTTCCTATACAGTTAAACGATTGCCTGTCACAAAATGGTGAGAGTGCTCAGAATATTTCAAGACAGTGCTCTTTTTAAATTTCCTTCATCCCTTTTTATACCATTTGACTTTCCAGCCAACTGATTGACTTTGTATACGCCTTCAACTTCCGAATGCTGTGAAATTGTCAATCCTTATAATTGGAACTGTATTACTTTTTATGGCATCCCAAAGAACCCAACGCTATATATATATATACCGCGACTGATTGTGAGCGAACATGTTGTATATATATATTAGAGAAGAAATTTTATCAATGTCCAACGTTTATATACACATATATACTATATACTTTACTTTTACTAGTACAAGAAATGAGAGCGTCGTTCATGTTTTGCGTATAAGTATATATATAAGAAATGTGGTCATTCACGTTTTGAATTTGTCTTACATCAATGAACTTTAACCCATGAATCAAATGATTTACTGCCAACTGCCTATATTATACTGTCATAACTTTCTGAATTATTAAAGCTTTACTAGGAAGACAGAAGCCGGATGAATAAAACACCACATGCCCGTATAATATTAATATTATACACATTCCATTGGCAAATTTTATCTCTTGTTCGTCTCCTCGTCCTCTCAATGTGTCGCAAAAGCAAAGGCAAATGCAATTGCAATCGTCTTATGTATAAATATATTCTTTTCCCATTAAAAGTTTTCTGTATTAATATCATGAGGCGCGCGTGATTTATATACTTTTACCCGTAAATAGAAAGCTTCAGAAACTTGTTCTATATATATAATAGCATGTGTCCACATTGCGGGAGCAAAAAAATGTCAATCAAGATGAATAGTCAAGAGTCTTATTCTGTCTTATATAGTTGAGATCTTATAGGTACACTGACGATGAGGGCATTGAAATCTTGTATATTTTCCTCATTTTTTGTGTCCACCACATGTGGAATTTTATACTATTAGCCAAATCTTATATATATTTCGTCACCGGGAATATCAAGCTCATTTGTATAAAAGGCATTGAGACGGGCCCTAATTCAGGACATTCTTTAAAAGTTTATATATACGCCAGCACACAACGCAACGACACAAAACCCCAACACATTTCTCAGTTTCCCAAAACTTGACGTATATAAATAAATATACAAGCCAACCACGAATTGATCGGGTCTTTTATTATATAGTCATCATCACAAAATTGTCAGAGGTATGTCAAAAAGATTGTTTATTTGTTTTTCAATTTCAAACATTTATTTCTTATTTTTTTAAATTTGTAATGTAAAAAAGTCCCTTTCAATATATAGTCAGAATTTGTTTTCTTTTAGAGTTGATTATATACTGCCCTCATCACCTGTATATACAAAATGGCTATTAGAGGCTTTGGGATGATGTGGATTGGGTGTATTATGTGTATCCTGCTCATTCTCCTCCTCGCGGGCCTCAGTTCGGACGTTGAGGGAGCTCCGTTCGAGGTCTCGGCAATATATCAAAGGGAGGGAACGATTGTCAACGGACAATTTGTCCGGTGGCTTGAGTTTTGACGTCGTCAGGGAAAAATCGTAGCTCCACTTCGTCAACATTACATCAGGGAGCATCAGGAAGGCTGCTCAAGAAGCTGATGCGCGACAAGCTGGGAAATGTAATTTGAAATTAAATTATTAAATTTTAATCTTAAACTATAGTATTTTTTTAATGTGGGTGAAGCCTGATAAAATCTTTTTACACATTTTAATAGCTTATCCTTAACTTTAAATTATTGTTTGCGTGTTTTCATTCCTTTCCGTTTTAATTCCAATTTGCGAATTGTACATGTATATTTGTATATATATATATAGCGGCGCCCGTTTAACAGCACGCATCGCCCAAAGTGGGACTTCCGCACTTGGTAACATCATCAAAAGAACGCCACGGAGTCCACTTCACTAAGTGAAGTTCACTTATCCCACACAGCAAAGGTCGCTGAAGTCCCTCTTTTCCACAATTAAAATCCTAATTACAATGCTCAAAATATGTTGATCAATGCACACATCACACTCGAGCAATGTTCATAATATATAATTCTGTATTCTGTGTATTATAGTAAAATGGTATACATTAATCAACAAAGAAATATATATTTACCAATGATGTATAGAATTCTGTGTTTTACAAAGGGGGATGTCAAAATTATACCTGACAATTTATATAAATAAACCATATCTATATAATCTATATCAATCTAGTAAAATACTGTTGCCTTGAATTACACAAGTATCATACCTATATTAAACTGTACTATATATATATAAAGCCTGTCGTATTTTTCGAATGAGAGTTTGGTAAAGCCGTCGTAAAAAGGAAATCGTACATATTTTGGTGGGAATTTTTAAAATTCCAAAAGTTAACATAACCAACGAATTTAAAAGTTCCCACCAAAATATTTATACCATTTCCTTTTTACGACGGGTTTACCAAACTCCCTATTATGAAAAGCTGTGGATTTTTATTTTCCCCATTTTTCTCGCTTCAGTCACATTTTCAAGACATTTTGCGTGCTTGGATTTTGAGCAATTGATATATATGAATTTTTGATCAACATAAATAAGTCAATTAAAATACGACGTGTGTAGCTTTCTTGGGGCAACCTGAAATATAGTGAGGGAAATTTTTATGAATTCCACACACCTGTGCAATTGCAATTGAAATTGAAGCAGTCATCTTTCGCTGTATACATATATATATACATATATCGTCGGCCTAGTTCCGAAAGGTTCCATATTTTTTTGATGGGCGGGGCATCGTACTTGATTTACATTAACAAGGGGGCGTAGCCAAAAAATATGAAACCTTTCGGAACTAGGCCGACGATATATTGTAGAAGTATAATATATATATATATATCGATCGAAATTCGTCTTGAACTCCGCTTTTATTCTGCTGCTGTTTTGCTGTTGCTGTGTGCACAGAACGCACACAGAATCAAATCAGAAGCACACAGAGCTTTGAACTTGCACGTTGTTTTCCTCATGCACATAATTTGTTATCACAGCGTTCCCATTAAAACCGAGTTGACGTCAAGATTCCTCCCTGTGATTGCATTTTCATATATACATACAGATTTAGGTCTCAAAGTTTTTGAATCTCTTCCTCATTCTCAAATCTCACTCTCATTCTCGCTCTCATTTCCCCATTTTTTTCCTCCGAGCATCAGAGCATATAAAAATCCTTCACGGCAAAGCAAAAAGAGAACAGAGAGCAAAAATCCGGCGAAGGAGAAGAAAGCTAAAAAATATATATCCGCATCACAAAAAATTACATTTGTGTGTGTGTGATGTAATATTAGAAAACGCCAAGCTGTGCCCCATCAAATTCCTGTGTTTGTTGTCAGTCGTCACAATTAAACACACAGTCATGGATTTCCCATTGAAATTCCGAGCATTCCATTGTTGGCCATCTCTGATTCTTCTTCTTCTTCTTCTTCTTCTGTTTCTCTCCATTCGTGAGTGCCGTATTATATGTGTATTATTTTGAAACATTTGTGGAGACCTTAACATGCTTTTTTCGTCTGTGGAAATTCATCGAGGTGGTGTGAAATTTGTTTTGTGAATGTAATTTCTTTTGTATATATATGTATCGTATTTTTATATAGTGAATCCATTGAGCGCGTTGCAATGCATCCAAAGGAAATGTGACTATGACTTTTGCGGGGAGGAAAAGATGGTCAACTGTCGTTTCTCCTGTCTCACTCGCACCAGTTTCATGGAAGCCATTGGGATCCTCGAGACGCGGAAAGGTTGCGGTGGGAAGAAAATGCCCGAGGGCTGCACCGTCATTAAAAAACATCACTGTCTTTTCCCTGGGGATCTCCGACAATGCGTGTGCCGGACGGAGCTTTGCAATCAGAACGTGGACCGTTGTGGTTTATTCCTCGAGTCAGATGGGCCGGATGAGACGGTTTGCACGGATCGAGCCCCGCCCCTTAATTGTCAATTGAATTTATTAGATTCGGACGGGCAATCCGAGGCCACACGGACGCAGCAACTCGACCTTCACGGTGGTCCAAATCCAAATCCCCGGGAAAATGTGAGGAATTCTGCCGTCACGCAATTCAGACAGGAATTTCAAGGGACAGCAACCACAATTGTTTGTCTTCATGTTTTCCTTCTCTGTGCTCGGCGTGTCCTTCTCTTTTTTGAATGCTAATAAAGTAATTAACCAAATTATATAATTCATGAATGATTTGAATGGAATCTTTGTTTAATACATTTTTCAAAGGCTCTTCGGATTTTCAATGATTCTACAGTATGACAAAAATAGGACATTTTTCTTATCACTATAACTTAATATGAAATGTGGCAATTCAATATGATTTGTGTAATATTGTGGATGTCGTCATGAGGAGTTTGAGACAAAAGTTCTTGGCATAATATATGTTGAGCGTCCGCTTAAAATAGATATTTAGCATCTTCTTCGACTTGTTCCAATTGTCCTCGTCTCACTTCCCTCCGTAATTGTTCCTCCTGAGCATGAAGAATCTCGAGCTCCCTTTTCAGTTCCGCCCTCTCCCGCTTCAGGCGTTCTTTGAGCACATCATGTCGTTCCTGCCTCTCTGCTAGCTGTCGCTCCGCCCCCTTTGAGGATCTCCCCTGTCACGTGGACAAACCCAAATTCGTATATCCATTCGGAATTTCGGAATTTCGAAATTGTAATGGGGGGTTTTTTTTAATATAAAAATTGCATACCTGAAGTCGCTTTAATTGAATTCCCTCGCGCTCCTGTTGAATGCCATCTTGTTCCAGTAAAAGTCCATCCTGTTCCTTTTGAATTTCATCCTGTTCGGCAAGGATCCGCTCAATCGTGTCCTGTCGGAGTTGTTGAGTGGCTCGGGCGGCTTCCTCGGCGGCTCTTGTCTCCTCCTCCCGCCGTTTTTCCTCCTCACCCTGCCGCCGTCTCTGATTGGCCAGTCCTCGCTCTCCCCCCGCCTGTCTCTTCCCTATTAGTCTGGCAAAGGACGGTCCATCAACCTTCCCCCCATCCTCGTCCGCCCCCACAGTTGAGCAAGACAACACAAGAGCCAGGACACTGAGACAAATCAAAGGGCCGGGAACAATCTTCATATTTCCTTTATGCTTTATATATGAGCGGTGGCTTAATAAAAAAAACAACACACGGGGGGGGGGGGGGGGCAAAGGCAGGAAAAAATTCAAAAATTTGAGTAGTCAATTTCAATTATTAATGACTGTCGTCTGAGCTGTTTTTTTTTTATAAAAAAAGATGAAGTCTCCTCCACTTTGGTGCTTGTGCTATATATGATTAGTAGCTATTATTATGATGCTATACGGAGTCTTATACCAAATCCACAGACGAAATTATAATGGTGACTGTTGAGGAAATGTGTGGAGGGATTTGGTGTTGGTCCTTCTCTCGAATTAAGAGGACATGAGAGAGGGAAAAAAGGGAAAGGGAATATAATGATATGTATAATATGCGCGTCGGTCGTCGAGTCAATTGTAAAGTGAAATCTATATAATCTAATGAATATGGATGAGGTGTGTGATTGTGGTTGTGTGCTGCAGCTGCAATGCATATTGCAATACACCATATTGTACATGTGCACGCATGCACAGGGATGTGGACACAATATTTTAGTTATTATTGCATTGTCAAATGTGTAATGTAATGTAATGTGTCAATGTGTGATGATGTGTATATAGGTAAGTGTGTAAGAGTGAATGTGAATGTATAGAAAACGACATGTTGCATTTTGGGGTCAAGCGACCATCACACGGTGCTCATGCACTATATGCATGCGTATATACATAAATACATACATACATACATACATACATACTCATTGTCAGTTTATGCTTTGTCCTTTGTCTGAAAATAAATAATACTCATGATCACATTCGTCACTTCCCTCATTTTCCTCCTGCTTCTTCTTCTTCTGAAGCTCTCCTTCCAATATATAAGATATGTACCTAGGAAATTCAGCACACGAAAAATCAGTACAATTGTGTGTGCCCTCACAAAATCAAAATGAAAAAATTCCATCAAGTCACAAGTCAAGCGACCTTCCATTCACTTCAGACGTATATACCTAGGTATATACTATATTAGTTGACCAATTGCCGATTCCAATTTACTATCTGCTATACATAGTATAGCAATGAAATTAGTTGGAAAATGAATGTATAGGACCTATTTTTAAGAATTGAATGAAATGAAGAAATTCTTCATGCAAATGCACAAACCTATAAAGGAAAGGAAATCCATATCGAATATCGGCGCATTTGGAATTTGGACAGACTTCTCAATGCTCAATCAAAATAAGCCATCCAAATCCAAACAAGCGAGGCTTGTAGTTGTTTGAATACACATTTTATTTGGTACCGTTCTCCTCGCCATCATATATATATATAAATCGATCAAAGTATGTATAAGACATATCTTGACTCAAATTCGTCACTTTAAAGCTCTGCTGTGTGCGTGTATCCACAGGTTTTCTCAGCCATCAAAAGAGCCGAGGCAGAAAGTTTTCATCATATCGTCTGTTAAGTTCAAAATCGTAAATACTTTAGTGTCCGTTCTTGAAAAACGGTTCATCATGTACCGAAAAGCTTGACACTCTAATAAATAAAAACAAACAAACAAACTATAATTATTTTCCTTAATTTCGTTTGTCCGGGGTTGACCTGCTCTGGAGGTCAAAGTATACGAGATGGAGCTTTGGGTCAAGCGACATTATTGTAGAGCAGGTC
>JAIUND010002817.1:0-19598 GCA_034699125.1 Gisinianus flammeolus | reverse complement strand
TAACGATGACTACAAAAAAGACCGGATGTAAATCGGTCAACCCGTTCGCGAGTTATCGTGAAATGGACAGACAGACAGACAGACACACAACCCAATAGAATAAGGGGAGCTTCGCTCCCTAAAACATGTCGAAATATAGTGTGTTGGTTATTAGAAGAGTAATAAAAGTTTCATAGTCCAGTAGACGACAAATCCAAAAACTTTAATACTGGTGAATCGAGTGAGGATGTAAAAACTGCCAAATCGGATTTTTAGGGGGAATAAAGTTTTTTTCACTTGTTTATTGAATAGGCTCCCACTTATATACTTGATGGAGAGAGAATATATTTTTGCAGAAGTTGGCCAGGCCTTCATTTGAAATAGCATGGCAACCACTGAAAAACAACTGAAAACTGAGATGATGAGGAATCCAGGGAAAGGGACTTGACTGTGTAGACGAATGGCCATGTAGTTCAGTTTTATTGTGATGGATGTACATGCAAGTTTGCACACGGGTAGGGAGACTGGACTCATAGCTCGCATTAATTGATTATTCAGGATTTGAAGTGACCGATAAATTTCGTATGAATTCTGCTCATCCCTCACCATCGATGAAGCTCGGAGTCCCGTCTTCTTTCCACTATACATTTCCAAATTATTACAATATATTCACATGATTATAGGTACATTCTTCTGGCATGACAAAACATTTTGAAAGATCATCTTTGACACAAAGATGTAAACTTTAAACTTTAAAACTTGCATCATTTCCTCGAGGATGGAACATGTAGAGAAAACGTAACCGAGAAGAATAAAAATACTGAAAAGAATAATATGCCAGGTGAAAAGTGCGTGGAGAAAGTCCATCCCGACGAATAGTACAATGTACATGGGATTTTGATTGTACTGATAAAAACTACTGTACAAGTAACGAGGACTATTTGGATTCCGAAACATTTGAAGAGGCACCAGAAAAGAGTATAAAAAAGAAAAATTGTAGATCATGGACATGAGTCCATCCAGTTCCCATGTCTTGTCTTTGTGCTCAGTCACTTTGTACTTTCCTATACATAATACAAGAAGAAATGATCAGAATCTCCTAATTTGTCAAATTTTGCAGTGCAGCAGGTATTTGTATTTGATGATGATTACTTACGTGTAAATTGGAAAACGAATTGAAAATAGTGATTAAGAAACGAGAGTAAATGATGTGGCCTTTTCATGACATTCAGCTGAAGCGCCAAGCCAGAAACATGACAAATAACTCTGAAAAGATGAATAGACGAAGAATTCCCACTCTGTGTCGTTTTCGTAAAGAAATATTTGAGAACAAGAATAGTTGTTTGTAGATGAGCAGTGAAGCTAATCAAGTAGAAAATAAATAAACTTTTTGAATCAGACAATTCTTCCAGTTGAAAAGTTGTCGTATTAAATTTGAAAGGGATACATTTCAACCTCGTACAATTCAAGATCAGCCTTCTCAAAACCCGTAAAGCTTGAGAAGAGAGCATTGCGTCTCTTATATTTTCCCGTTTTTCTCTTATTATTTTCCCATTTTCCTCTTATTATTTTCAAAATCTGAAACACACAAGACTGCCAAATATTTAGGACGACAACGCATTGCTGTGACGCTTGTGACGACGTTGTGACTAAATTACACGGTAAAAGTGGAGAATGGATTCCATTGGGGTAATAGCATGGAATTCAATTTTCAAAACAACAAAGCAATTTCATATATGGTTACTAACTAGTAGTTAGTAACTACTATGTCTATCAAAAGTAAATTGTAAAAGTCCCGTGTACAACCATTTGTTGAAACGGAAACCAATAAAGCATATCTGTATTAGTGCAATAAGTGCAAACTCCATATATCGTACTTACATGTACATTTATTTCCCAATAAATTATTCGTAAACTGACAAACGACCCGCAATTACAAGCCTGTTGGACTGGACACTCGTAAATTGGGTTGATGGTGTCATTGTTTGTGAAGGTATGTATTTTAGCTTAAATTGTAGCTATTCATCATCAATCATCACTAAATGTACATAGTTAAAATAGAGATGGGCAAGCCTAGATAAAACCCTTAAAAACCTTTCAAACTGTCAACCAAGTCTGTACTTTAATTCAGTAGATAATATCTACTATATCTGCTAGATATACAGAGCAGGCTTTCCAGTAAAGACTCAAACTTTCCCAATGTATAAATACTAAATGCAACTTCGAATAGAGTTTCCACATGAATGGTTTTTTTATCATTTGGAAGGAAGGAGAAAAAACATACCTGCTATAAATAAAGCCTTTTGTTATAAGCGGAGGCAATACCGGAGAAAGTACCATTATTTATGATGAGGATGAGAATAACGTCATTTGTCAAAGAATTCAACGTGTAAAAAATCGATCTTTAATAGAAAAAGGTATAGTAGTAGATTTTACACAATCATACACACAAAAAATAATAATACTTAGCACAATTTCAGCACTCTCACACTCGTTCCAATGTAGTCATAAATTATATGACTCATAATCATATTCCGAATTCCAAATCGCAGTAATGTGAACTCTTTTACACTGCGTGTAAAAAGTCAAGATTTTAGGCAGACTGCTAAATTTTACCTGTGTATATATTTGGTCGTAGGAAAATTGTATATTTTATATAAAAAATTTATATATGTTGGGTAGTATTGATATACAAATAAATTAACCCATTATTTACTTTCCTCGTCACTTATTATACTTATTTATAACCTAATTACAATATTATTGGCTTAATGAATTTAACGAAAGATCTCATCATTGCCAAACATAAAGTAGCTACGAAAAATTTGATTGTTTCACACTACATATATCTATATAAAAAATATGGAAATTGCATTTACATTTACAGGCAATCATACCGTTGAGGTTTAGAAATGCCATATAAAAGGATTCACTTGGCTTTTGTTGCATAGCGAGACTCTTTACGATTCGCTTTGGTATCTAAATATATATTTAAATAATACTAATTTATAATACTTATAGAGGAAAGATTACAGTGTATGACGATAACGAAATATACATATTACAGTTTTGTTAACACTATATACCATTCCTATATACTTATATAGAAGGTATCCATTCTGCATACATTTTTTACAAACATTTAATATTTAGAGCAAATAACAAAACAATGATGTAAAAGGTACAAGAGTGGATTACTAATTATGTACATAGTTTAGAATATTTGGAGAACAAATTATATCATAAGTAAAGAAGAACATTTTTCTTGAAACATTCATCATGTATATTATATATTAAGCAGAAAACTTTAACAACTAAATTCGAGTCATTATCAATAAAGTACAATCGTGTATGGTTAATTGAATTTAAAATATGAAATTAAATAAGCATATAGTTACACATTCTGAACGTATATATATATACTTACTCGCAAATTACACATTAAATACGATACAAAATGAGCTGATTATCATAAACTTAGCCTAGCAGTCATGTAAACTCAAAAAATAAAATAAAATAAAAAATAAAAACGTGTTTCCCCTATTAAATGCTCACCCAGAACGCTATATAGTGTATATAGTTAAAATCTATACCTACAATTCCTACAACTAATTAGAGTAATCTTATTTCTATTTCGGTTTTAGCTATAAAAATGCGTTCAAGATTGCATCAACCCATTATATATAACATTTGATTAATTTGATTAATTCTACAGATTATTAATTCTATTTGAATCTTCACATAATCATTAACAACGTCCTTTTAAGTAGTTTATTCAAACATTCCAGTAGATTTACCTATATTTATACTATAATATTTACTAAAAAATAAGGATGGCGACCCCTCCAAACGACAACAACAAAGGAAAATGTATAGTTTCCGACGGGAAACATTGTTGGAAATATTACAAAATATATAAATTTTTGTATCCGTCATTCGTTCGTTACATTTATATATAATCATCTCTTTATATCTTTCTGGTCTATTTTGTATAAAATAAATTTCTTAAACCCAAAAGCTCATGGATGGACAGATATTTTTATCCCTAAAAAAAATAAGAGGTAAAAAATATGTAGTGTTTACTCCTCTGTGTGTACAAAAAATACATGTATATAATTTTACTTTATATAGTTTGTATATAAAGTAAGCATATTTAAAATACATAAATAATATTCCGAAATTTCGAGAGAATATGTGTGTACTAGTTACAGTAAAAAATATAACACTTGTTTTTGAGAAATGTATAAAAAAAATTGATTTATAATGCAATATATGTCGATCAAAAGTATGTATGATTGTAGTATATAATTTAAGTAAAGTCTTTTGAATCACTAAAACATATAAGTTAAAAATAATTGCTATAATTTTCGAGAATACTATTTTTAAAAATTTAGTTTAACTTGAAGCTTGTTTAATATATTCGGGATTATCAAAACCGCTAGCGAATACTCCTGTTTTTCTATGGATGGAACGTACGCGAACAAAGAGAAAAGCAGCAACCAGAGAGGCGACCACTAAAAGAAGGAGAAGCATCACAAGTCCACCAACAAATGACGACACGGACATACAAATTCCATCAATGTCTGATCTATTCGTACTCTCGACCACAACGGATTCTGAAGAATTGGGTTGACCACCTAAACTGAATGCAACATCTCCTGGAGCTACAACCTATATAGAACGGGCAAAAAATTGTATGATTATTATAGATTCTTAGTTTTTACTTTGCACTGATTAAAATATTATTGTGATTCCATTACTATTAGTACTATTTTACCTGAATTACTCTTGTAGTATCAACATCCACCATTTCTTGTGTTTCTCTCTTGTACACATGGCTGACACGAACCATAAAACTATGACCATCATCCTCATGAGTAGCTCGTCTTTGTCGCTGTTGTCTTTGTTGTCGCTCATCCTTGTCGAAATCCACGGATCTTGGACGACCGCCGAGGGCTGCGTAAGAGGGTTCTTCATCATCATCATCCTCATTGTCTCCATCAATAATAACTCCTTCTCGTTTGACATTTGCGTAGCCTCCATGAGGGAGAGGTGGGAGCATGACATGACTCGGTTTTCCGGGCATTGGACCGCCAGACACCAACATGGGTTGTTTATTAAAGCCCATTGGTGGTGGTGGTAAATGAGGTGGTGGACTGTGATGAGGAATTTGCTGCTGTTGAGGTGCGGGTTGTTGTTGTGGTTTTGGTGCACTTCCTGCTGTATGTTGATCTTGATCGTTTTCAGAAGATGTTTGACCTTGCTTATTCTGACTTGGGGATCCTGCCACAACTTCTGAATTTTCAGAATATGCTCCATGTGGAATTCGAGGATCTATATATATAGAGATACAAATGCATTTAGTAAGTACGCTCACATTAAAAAAAGTGATTTAATGTTAGGTTACAGAAATTCAAAAGGATTTTTCGTAATTCGTCATACCGGGAACACCATGAGGACCCAAAGCTCCTGGTCCGGGAGGACCATAAATCTCTTCACCACCACATTTGGGTTCTGGACATTGGAAGCGACAGACTTGAATGACACACTGAAAGTGAACATTCATCGAGTCTGGGAACTTGAAAGCTTGGAAGTAAGCATAGGAGACGACTGATGCGGAAGCTCCGAAATTCTTTATTTTATGGAATCTGGACATAATCTTGGGTCTTGTTACACATCCATAAGCATCCACCTATTCACGGACACACACCATCAGTATTATTATATCTATAAGCTATGTGTACTAGGATTTTTGTCGTTTATATATGAAATAAGTCTTCTATATCTGTATATTTGATATCATACCAATTGAATGGGTGCTCGTTTCCCATCATGAGCCACACAATTCCGCACTAACATGTCAAATTTATTCTCATCATCTTTAATAGCAAGGACCATGGTCATGGTTTGACCAATTTTAACGATTCCCGAAACTTCTGAAGCCCATGGACCTTTACCAACCTACAATTATGTTTACACAAAAAAATTCCATCAATTTAAATTTCCCAATTAACTATACGTGCACGTACATATTTTACTTTGTCAGTAAAATAATTTCAATAATCCTTAAAAAAACGAAAACAAAATAATCCCATAATTAGTTGTCTATATGATAACTACCTGAATTTGCATCCAACATTGAAGATTATCTCCCAAGAAATTGGCAGTGACAGCATGGAGCATATCGACTTGGAAAGGACGGAAAGTGACAGATTTTTCATAGAAATCATACCAAGTACAACGAAGTTTCCTAGCTTGATCCCAAACTTCCTGTACCAATGGATCATACTGGATAATGATAGTATTTTCTACAAAAGTTCCAGATGGTGCAGGTCCATAAACTCCATTTGCGTTGGCACTTGATGTCATTCCACAAGCATTCAAATAAATGTCAAAAGTAGCACTCAAATGTCCAGACCCAGGAGCCAAGTGTACACAATGAGGGTCGCTGTAGTGGCCTTTGGAGAAAATCATCCCATAGAATGGACGATCAAACTCAATATTGACTCTCATATGAGATTTTTCACATTGAACTTGAAGGATTTTGATTTGAGGCATATCATGTTGAGTTTGAAGTGGCCAGGCTTCTTCTACTCCTTGTGGTGGTCCAGGATTACCATATTGAGCTTGTGGTGGAAGCGGTGGACCGTGAAATCCTGGGGGAGGAGGCCCATATTGTCCGGGTGGGCCATGAATCCCTATTCTATGCTCAGCAGCCATTGCTATTTGATCCGGAATTATACTATTCGCTGAACCAACTTTACTACTTGTATCACTTGATGCAATCTATATAGAAAAAAGAAAAGAAAAAACAATATTTCATATTTACACACATTCCATTATTAAATATATATATCGTATTTTGTATGACGTATCATATCTCTATAATTATTTCCGTAAAATTGAAAATTACGAAATTATCAATTTACTTGAACCCAAAACAAGGAATAGTATGATAGCTAATTAACAGATAAATAATTGAAAGCTATTATTACAATTTTTACAGTTGTTTTGATCTAAAAGTCATGATGATAAGCCAACTAGATTATATCTATCAAATTTGAATGATTTCATGGCCATGACCATTAGATTTGACTTGGTTACTTGGTTGTATATGTAGTTTATAAAAACACAACATGAAGTTTTGTACAGTGAAGAAGAAATGGGCAAGTTTTACATGGAGTTTGGCAAAGTGTAATAATAAATGGTTGTAATCTATGTGGATCATCGTTACAATCTACAATCTGAAAGATGCTCCTCTGTGTATACTTACAATCCACGTTCACAATTACAATTGAAATCAGAATCAGTATTAGGACGACTATAGATCCTTCACTTTTCACGTGTACGGAATAATAAAAAAGGTATATGAGAGAGTTTGTCTATATCTGTATACAGTCTGTATACACAATAATAATAATAATAGTATCTCATGATTTGATACCATCTCATTTCTCCCCTCTTCAAGTTTTGGCCTATCTTTTCCATGTGGCATGATTTTCAGGTCAGTCCAAACAACAATGCAACAGCTAATGGCTAAACTATCAAGTATATGTATGTTTGTGTTTGGACGGACGCTGGGGTGCTTCCACATTCAAAAATATGTATTTAATTCAATGTTTTCAAGTGTATCGGACAAAACGTTGTATCTACATACATACATAAGCTGGCAAGTAAGTATATGAGGCATTAAAGATGTTGTCAAAGCATGAAAACAATAAATATATTGTAACCAAAAGTTTAATCATACTCTAATAAGTACACGTAATAAGCTCAGTCTCAATATCAACCCGTGTCTGTTCTCCCTAAACTAAAGTAACTTGACAAAATATTAAAATAAAAGGATTACAATAACCACCCCTGTAAACTTTTAACTTATTATAATTTCTCAGTGTGATAGAAAGAAGCTTAGAAAAAGTTAAGAATTTTACTCTGCAAACAAACTATATGTATTCCATGTACATTTTACTATTATGGTGTCATTTGAAATAAATCGGGAAATGCTTTGTGATGTTATACACAAAAAGAGTTTTTCGTGCACACACAGTTGGATAATTAAATTCCATAATATATAAGCCATGCTCTCCTGATTACACTACCTATATGCCTAGGTATATCAACTATACAAGTTTTTTTAATCCCATGATGATGATGATGTTCATGAAACCACAAATTAAAACAATATATATAATAATATGGAAAAAAACTTGAGTGTATCTATATACTTTTGACGTGAGAATTGAGAGAATTGAGACTGTGGATCATCCAACCGGATATCTATGGTCTGCATTAACGTCTCAACAATAGTAAGGTAACCAACAAGGAATAAATAGTAGTAGTTATTGTTATTGTTATATTGTGCAGTTTTATTTTATCTTGTTAGTGTGAAAACCTCAAAACTCTCGTCGGGATGCTACAACTTGATACATACACATAACAATACACAGATCATAAAACTGCTGCCAAATACAATATAATTATGTATTTCCAACAAAAAATGTCTCAATGATTTTATGTAATAATCGTTTTGAAAGACGTGAACGCCGATTTATAATAATTAAAAACGCTGAAACTATTACTGCTTACTTGTGAAAATTCCACAAGCATTCATTATACGTACGATATGTATGTAATAGTATGTATGCATGGTCAACACAGTGTTATGTAGTTTGTAATATATGTATAGCCTGTAGTTGTAAAAGGGACAGTCAAGAAGAATAAAGGAAGAATAAGGACCATTTCGGAGAGAGACTATCGGTAGACGGAGGAATGGATTAAACATAAAGACTCATTATTCAAATTTAGGGTTTACAAAGCGAGACAGTCTACATATCATGAATAAACCTCTTGTATCCGTATTGGATGACCACTGAATGACACATTGTCTGGAGTTCCATGGAGCTTGTGAAGGATTATATGAATATACTTCCGATTTCCTATATAATTTCTAAATTCAACCTTTTCAGTACACAAAAGTATCCTTTTTCCCTTTCACCGTTAGGTTAGTAACAAAGAAACAATGATTTCCCATCTATCAATAATTATTTATCGTCCGACAAACATATTTTCTGGTAGACAGGAAAAAGTAGTTCAAGATATTCTGTTGACAAGTGTACAGATATTTGGAATTCGGGTTTGAGTTAAGTACGAGCTTCAAATATGGATATCAATAGTATGTACAGGAAAGAAAAATGATGAAAAGGCACACGACAATTTAACATTTAGTAGGTTGAACAAATATCCATTACACATAGAAGAATAGGTACATACAAATGCATGAAAGTAATATATCAAAACCAACTCGAACATCAAATATAGTTATTATTGTTATGACTATTATTATGATCAACTTGCTCTGATTTTTTCCTCAGACTGTCGGCCACCGAAAAATGTAAACTTTTTTCCTTCATGATTCTTCCATCGCATCTATAGAGACATATAGCCCTCACGTGCGTTGACAGAATGAACTGTATACGCTCATTAGTACTGTTATATACACACACACACAAAATCATGTTCATGCTTCTCCATATTCATATCTGTATTCATAACTTAGCTACTCAGTTCTCTGACATTTTTTTACATTTGTTACCCGGGGGTGTCCTCACATATTTGTTCTCCTATGCTAAATCCTTCACACCCAGCCTAAAATGACAAGATACTGCAGATTGTCTGCTCAAATTTGTTGCTTTGAGGAAAAAAGTAAACTCAACAAAGAAAACAAAACCTCATAATTCATAGCAATAAATATGACTATATAAAAAATAGACGTGTAGAAATACTATCCGTACTGCACGATGCTCCAAATAATATTTAATATTTACACACTGATGAGGAACACAAGTCCAAGTGGAAATTACGGTTAAAACAATGACACAGTTTTTCACTCGGAAGTAACTTGGAATAATCCCTTTTGCATCCACACATACATACCTAATACCTATGTACAAAACGTACACACATGTGTTGTTCCTCCTAATTTGTCTTGTTGCTGTCATGCCCCATGGGACTCAACCCGTCTTATATAAATGCGATTATTAAGGGATACATCCTAAATTCTTTTGTCCTCAACAACCTCACATAATCTCAAAATCCAATGTAGGTGAATACAATAAACTAGGAAAATCCTCTACACCATAAAAATCACTGATATTTGCACAAAACTTTTTCATATTCTAAATCATCATAATATAGTTAATGAAATGTCTACCTTTTAAGCTCAAGTCAGAGTTAGTTCAATTTAATTTACATTCAAAACAATGCAGATCCTACACTTAACACTTAACTAGTACATATGTCCAGATAAAAGTGTAATTATTCGTGATGAATATGAAGGAAGAACTGAATGAATGAAGAGCGAGATGTTGATGATGATGAGAGATGAACTTTTTTTTTTTTTACAGAGTGATGACTGTCTGTCTACCTGCTCCAATGTAAATTACAAAGTGTAAAATGATTATTTACAATGAGCCCTCATGCTAATGCTCACTTTACGCTGTGTGTGTACCTAATATGTATAGTGTGATGCTGTGCTCATAAACAATTCACAATTTACCGCATGCAACCAATTATCATCATACAGTTCTTCATACAGTCTAAAATGAGAATTGGCCACAAGGTAGAGACTAAAAAGAATTGAGTATTGACAAGAAATCTCAATCAGGAGCTTGAGGACATGACTACCTACATCTATAGTGTACGTAAAAAATGTGCGTGTGCACTTGAACTCATCCGAAAATACTTTTTTTTTTCAACAAGGGTTTCTTCAAACCTTTCTTCATTCGTATATTATGTACTGCATAGAATAGAGTATGAATAAAATAAATTACATGTACAAAACAAATTGTGCTATATGGCATGCGCTTGTAGGTTTTAGTTTTGGTAAATAGTAAATATTAAAGACATTACGCTGAGGTGGTTGATGGCTAATGGCTATATAGTCCATAATCGCTATACTGCCACGTTCTCCTTCAAGATATGTACCTTTTAAATTTAAACCTCGTGTGTATTTGTGTCTATGTATAATGCTAAATCCTGAATAGTAAATGAAATACTTTCCATACAGTCTACATAGGAAAGATAGAAATGCAAACGAAATGAAATGTAACACACAAACAGAGTTTCCCAAATATCCCTATGCTACATGCATGTAGAGTTCATTTGTGTACAGAGACAGCCCTTTGAATTTTTCTTTCTTTCTTTTCTTCAACTCTTTTCATTTGACCTCAATTCCATTTCTCATTTAATAATAACTCTTTCTTCGGATGTTTTTGCCGCTTCATTTATTTTTGTTCCTATATATACATCTATATTCCTCCATGTAGTATATTTCCATTGACTCATATATCAGACTAGTGACAGATCATCTCATTTGATAAAAAAAGATCCACTAATGAATTCAACATTATTTACTACATGAGTATACATTTACTATTTACATTCTCATCTTTTATGTATATACCAAAAAATTAAATAGTCAAGATTACGTTCACAATCATATCTCATTACAGGTTGTGCATCAAGTTTTTGTCAAAAGTCAAAAGTGCCGTATCCGAAAATCTACACAATGCAATGACTTCTACATTTTCAATGTATGTAGGTTAGTACAATGTCAAGATTCTACAGATTCCCTATACATACCAATGAATATTCCAAACTAATATGTCTTGTACATTGTAAATACGGAAATATTTTGACAGCACAGAAAAAAAAAACCTATACAGACTATATGTATAAATATTGAAAATAAACATTTAATTAATTAAATTCATACCTGTGCTAAGATGACTAGAACAAAGAATTGACCCAAGGAGAAAAAGGAAGCCATTCCGTTGAGCTGTCGTCTTCGAAATTTGGAACAATTTTGATACGATTTCCTAGAAGAACTCATACTGGCTGACATTTTGGCAAATGAAGTGTAAAGAAATGGAAGGAGTCCGGGAAGAAAAGATGAACGTCAAAATCCTGTAATCAAATACAAAACAATAAACAAATTAAAATGAGTACATTTTAGGGCAATAAGAACGCTAGTGCGATCAGTTTAATTTACTATATAGCATTATTCAAATGATTAAAAAAAATACATTTTTGATGGACAATCCATGAAAATTTCAAACCCATTAATTTTTGTCACAATAATGAAGTTACAGATAAAAAAAGTAATTAACTTGGAGCATAATACATGTGATATGTAATGCACTTACAAAGATTAATTACTAGAGGATATATATGAATCAGCACGAAAAAATGTGACTCACTCTGTGTAATTTTTCATTAGACTTGAACGAATAATTTGGTAATAATTCTTGAAGATAAGAGAAACTGTATATAGTTGGTTTGTATATGTAATGTAAGCTATGGATAAGCAGATAAATTAAATTCCATGAAGAAAAAAAGGATGGGAGAGTAGGGAATGCACATGTTATTGTTATACGTTCGTGTGTCAGAGTAGAAGAAGGATGATTTGTGAACGAATAGAAATGGAATGGAGGTGAAGGTATGAGCAACGAGGCGGAAGCAGTGGAACAAATGAGAATTTAGTAGTTCACTTGGCCAGTGGTGTCTTTGGGTTGGTGGTCAAAGAGAGAGAGAAAGAGAACTTGAGTCAGTTGGTTGGTTGTCCATTGACAAAAGTCGGGACTGACGATGAACAAGAAGGCAAGAGGGGCCTGACGAAGCACAAAATAAAAATTCTAGTGCAGAAAAGGAATAATAAGAAGGGGAAAAAAGGATATGCGAATTTTGTGTCCACTCATTCGCTCTGTCTATTCAAACATTCACATTCCAAAACTCTCTGTCACTTTTCATCAGGACAGATATACAAAAACGTTTTGGGAACTTTCATTTCAAGCCAATTTCACACTGTCTATCTTTCCATTTTACCTATATGTATTCTCACTTATTCACTAATTTTCTATGCATTCTCTCCTCCACAAATCTACACTCCTTCAACTGGACTCTTGTTTTTTCTTTTCTTGCTCTAGGCATGCAAAAATTAAGCTTAAACTTAATTACACATTTAATTTAATGACCCTGTGAATCTACTCATTTACTCTTTTTTACTTTGTTTATTCAACTAGTAAAACTTAAACATGCCTTCTCCACAGTCTACAACTACTTTACAGCATCTCTTTTTCATTTCACTTGTGTTATTTGCTATCTGATGAGATGAGATGCGAAACACAGGTAATGTGCACACAAGTTCTTCTTGTAAATTTATCAGTCTTAATTGAGTTAGAACGAGCTCCTACAAAATTCGGTCAAGTATGTCATAACATAAAACAAGAATAAGTATTCAGACTGTACATAGTGCACATTCATCACTTGTTTTTTAGTTCAATTTTGTAATAAAAATTTCATTGTAGATTCTATGAAATATAAAAAACAAGTCTTAATCTACAAAGTCTCAATCCACTCCGTACTCCGTACAACAATAAAACAAATTAAAGAAAGCGAATAAGAAAAAGAAACTCTTGGAATAACTAAAGCGTGACAGCAAATTACAATTCACAAATCGAGAAAAGACACATGTATAACAAAAAAAACCTATGGCACTTTTCCTCAAATGCACCATTTCATCCCTCTCAGAATTTAGAACAACAAAAGACAAACAAAGGGATTCAAACTAAAAGAAAACGTTTGAAATTATCATTTTTTTTCATTGAAAAATGTACTTGTAAAAATTAAAGGATTACATGTGAAATGTATCATTTGTTTATTATATATATATGGTGTAACAAACATGTCGATTATCGTTTGACCTCTGAATTGTGTACATCCGTAATATACGTCAATAAAAAATTAAAGCGTTAACACATTTCCGTTTGGCCTAGACATAAGAAAAGGGAGAAAAACGAACTAAGACAACTTTCCTTTTATTGACCATATACAAGAGAAGGTCACATGTAGAAATGATGAGAAAAGCACAGGAAAGGATTTGGATTTCATATGAGGAGACAGACAACAACAGCAAAAGTATGATGAGGTAAGTAAAAAAGAAAGTCAAAAAATTATTTTCCCTCATCGTCATTATTATTATGGGGATGATTAATCAAAGAAAGAAAGAAGAAAAACAACCGCCCACCACATATTGCTCAATCTTCAATAATAATGAGGATGCTCATGACCTGTTGACATCCCTTACTTTTACTCTATTTTCCTTCCCTATACTCATATACACAAGCTTACACTTGATTTCAGTTTCGTTTGATACCAACTGCATGTTCCTACATATCATGTATATGATATGTGAAAGATAAAAAAACCGGTCAAGTCATCGTATCGTCCACCTACAATCAAGCGTGTAAATGTGTATTACAACAACAACTACAAGAATCCAAGTGTGCGTGAGCTCTATATAGACAAACGAGTTTCAGATGGATGGACAAATAAATAAGTAAACGGCGTGCAAGTTGGGGTTATTGTTGAGAGTTGAGAATGAAAACTTGCTGGTTCACTTCCACCTTCGTTTTTTCACGAGAAATATCTCTCAACTGTACCATGTGTACACTTTCAATTTATCTTTTGACAACTCATGTCCACTCGTACAATTTTGTAGTAAACAAAACAAAATTCATCAAAGCCCGTTCAAGTTTTAAATGGACTTTAATTACACAATTTGTAAATGGGTAATTTTGGAAATGGTAGACTCTGGGCTCTACAAATTGGCCATTTACAAACATTTGAACATTGTTGTCTGTTCTATAATTTATAAGCATATACTAATACTATTATTCTTCACTGCATGGATGCATTTGGAATATTTTTAAATAAAATACTTCGGGGCTCAAATGCCAGTTTGGAGTTGATGTAAAAAGAAATACCTTGTTTTAAAATATAATATTATGAAAATCACCTTTGATCGACGCAATCCAAATTATAGTAAATTCACCACACGAAAATAAAATCCCAACTATCGATTATCTTGCACCTCACAAAAACAACAACAACAGCACAGTGAACTCACAGTGTGAAATTTACTCAAATTATTCCTGGAATTTTAATTTGTTTGTATAGTAGAAGAAATCACTGCTATAAAATATTCAGATGCATTTTCTTAGCAATTTCCAAAAACGGGCATTTTATTGAACGACACAATTAATTTTCCAATACAAAACAAGCAAAGAACAATTTAGATGGTCACAGAAATAATGAGAGGAATATACAAATTTGGAGAAGTCAGACAGACGGTGAACACACACACAACAAAGCGCACAGAGTCGGAGATGCAAATGAAGAACCCCAGAAACAGAAAGAACGGTTTTAGTCACAAATTTAAAAAGCTACGACTGTGTTTCTATAGTCAAAACTCTCAAAACTCTAAAATGTGAATCACTGAAATGAGTTTTCAGTGAGTTGTTGTAGTAGGTTGGTCCATGGTAAAACTATAAAACAATGCTAATGAGGAACAATACGCAGCCCAAGACGATGGTAACAATGATGGAGCTAAAAAGGAGTTGAATATCCTTCGTTGTTGTTGGTTCGAGAGATAGAAGTGGAAGAATGAAGAGACCTGAGACTTGAGTTGGTTTCTCGGCGGATCGAGCCTCTCTCTCTTTCTTTCATATATGATGATAATGATGATGACGATGATTCCCCCCTCAATAGGATGTGCAGTGGGAAAAGGCTGAGGCTGGCTAACCTACATGTAAAATGTAGTGTGAAGTTAAGGGTTCCATTCCAATCCACAACAATCCTCTCATATGCAGATATAACACTCACACTCACCTATGCATACACATACACAGACACACTCGTATACACATACATCCTTTCTACCTCCATGTCTTTATTATTATTACTCTTACTCTACTTACTCCAACTTTAAATTTAACTTTACTTTACGCTCAAGATTTTTCATATAAGTATATTAATATATATTATATGGTATATGAGCCTCAACAACAGTCCCTCACATATATCCATACGTACATTTACATTCATTACACTTATTCATTTCATACATGGTCGATAGTCGATATACTCAGTGAGTATTACTCACATAACCATGTAGAGTCTACACTGTAGACTGTATGTTTTTCATATTTATAGTCATATCTATGTACGTCTTAGATCTCTCCATACATATATATCTGTATTTTGGACGGTTCCACAAAAATGCTACAAAATTATTACTCACTTTACATATTTCCATCATAGCTTAATATGAACGGTGATTGTCTAAAGGAGATGTAAAGCTGCAGAAGGAGGATGATAGTAAACCTTATTAATTTCATCCGTCCAGTACAGTATGAATAAAAATAATAACAAGAAAAAAAATTTAACCTACAGCTAAAAAATAATCTGCCAAATTACAATGATACAAAAAGTTGAAGAGTTCCCCGGAATATAAAATACACCTGACTTGGCTAAAAAGAAAAAAAATAAGCTTCGTTACTACATTACATATATGTACTGTATTATACATTTTATGTACTTGTTGGATTACAATGTACAGTTTGCAGAGTCAGTCAGATTATACAGAGTGTATGAACCGATTTGGATAATACTATTTCAATTCAGACGTTTTTTTAATGAATTTGAGTTAAGTTGATATTATATGATGAACATAACATTTTTCAATGTATTTACTCTACACAGTGTGGAATACACAATAAGAGACAGAGAAGAAGGAATCCTTTTTATTTCTTATCTAGACAGATTACAGACGTATATATGACAACTGAAAAGATTAAACAACATCTCATCATTATCACATCACAGCCCATTGCATTACGTTGCATGAGTTGAATATTATATTATTGTCATCTGATTTGAATTCTGATTGTGTGTGGATGCGGACTGTAGGAGCTACAAAACAACACAAGTCAGTCAGTCAGGTAAAATGTAACATAAGTACACGTACGTAAGTAGAAGTACAGCAAGTGTGTGATGACTGATGAGACACAAGATAAATCTCGTGGATGGATTCTTATAAATCCTCCACATTACCCCTTTTTTTATACCGAACACTCGGAAAATAACCCAAACAAAAAAAAATGTTATAGATTCTCCACAAATACAAACATGTACGCATGTAATACTTTATAAAAGTACAACGTTTTTTTTTTGTTTAGTGCCCATATGCAGGTATATGATTATGGGAAAACGTTTTTTTAAGAAGAATGAAAAGAATATAGCAAGAAATTTTAACTTGTGGTTGGCATTGGAAGGGCGATATAATAATATGTATAACATATACGCAATGATATGATTTGGTGGTAAGTATGCAGTGTGTGTGGAGAGTAGATGATGATGCGATACTTTGGTTTTTGGTGTTGGTATTCTTTGAGAGAAAAAGGCTCTCTGACTATTATGAGCGTATGATGAGTAGTGCGTTTGTGTGTGTGGATGTTAACGTGAACGTGTGTATAAAGAATCCCGTTAGTTCTTTAGGGTAGTGTGTCAGTCTGTTCAAACTGAAATGTGTCTGTGTCTCTATGCATTCCCCAATCCAAACTACATACTCGGAGGAGAGGAAAAAGAAAAAAGAAGCCTTTGATTTCATTGAAACTTGCTGCACACACAGTCAACCCTTTACTATTACTGTCTAAGTACATTATATTATTATTATCTATGTACCTGTTCCGATATACTCTCTACAGATACTCGCACACAGCTTCCTCTTTTACTTTTAGGTACCTGGCTTTTCTTCCTTCTTTTCAAATAGAGTGCATGTGTCAGAATTAAGAAAGTAACCAAAATGCCAAACTCTAAACTCTGCATACAAGCTAATGGCTCCTTCCACACAAAGTGTGTACATAATTTGGTGTATTTTTTTTTGACTTCCCTCGTCAACATTTATTTTGCCTGAATAGACAAAAATTTGTCATAACCACATTCTATGCATTTTTTAAATCCATACAATTTGTAGCATCTAAAATTTCCCATGTATTTTTTGTAGACAGTGAAACGATAAATGAAATAAAAATAAAACCTTGAACTTGGCCGAGGAAATAAATATACGGAGAGTACAAAGAGAATGTTTTATGTAATGGTTATAAAAGAGAGAGACTGCAGATTGTCGTATTTGTTGTCTTTTAGAGTGCGGAGAAATGACCAAGAAGATGATTGGGAATTCGACAGTGCATTTAAGATCTGAGGTGCTGCTGTTTACATTTGACATGGGGAATCACTCATTAAAATTATGACTTGATTGTCCTGTCTCAAGCTGAGTCACACAACCATGGCCAGCACAGAATTTTAATCACCATCACGTATTGGTGGTATCAATTAGAATGATTCATTCACCATTCAATAAATCTTTCTCCTACCTCATCACTGACTGCACATCTCAAAATGCTCATTACAAATGACAAAAGTCACGAGATGAGAACGGATTTTATTATCAAAAATCAAAAATATTTAGTATTAAAACGTTACTTTGTCTCCCAGTTTTTTTTTCTAATTAAAACAACCTCATTCATTATTATATCCTAAAGCATCTTTAGATTTTTTGTGTGACAAAAGTCTCAATACCTAAACAAAACCAAAAAATGCCAAGCGCTAAATTAATTATTAATTATGTGTAATCTCCATCACTAGGATAAAGATACAACTCTTTTGTATGAATTAAACGGTGTCAAATTTACACCAATCCTACACAATAATTACACGAAAACAATCTCCTCCATAACTTATGACAATAGAGGAAAAACAGAGTACGAAAATTCCTGATAAGAACAATAATATCTTATATATATTATATATATATGTATATATAGATGAGGAAACGAGGCTACACACATCCACATTTTTTGGACATCGAGTCATAATTGTAATTCCAAAATGAAATTTTGTTAATAGTAATTACAAGCTGATGCAGTGAGTTACAGTATATATTATTATGTTGATGACCACAGCCACACTATACACATTTTAATTCAAATTGTTGGCATTTGTGTCAAGTCATTGTACTTTGTTCAAGGAATTGACAGTCTACATATATTCCCATGTATGTACTTTTAAATAGCCGTGTTCATATTTCGTTTTGTTTCTCGTCTACATCTACATAGGTATAGGTATGCCACATGAGTGGCTGCAGGGTGAACACTGAACACTAAACGCAACATATTGGCAGTGTATATATATGAGATGATGAAATGGTTAGTGCAAAAATGGTGTATACAGATAGAGAGGCAACGAATGTGGATTTTTTCTTGCTCGGAAATATCCAATGGCCACATACATTCATTTATGGTGATGTGAATATGATGAGAAGGTATATGCGACATGACTAGGGAAATCTGCAATGTTTGCATCATTCATGGTCAGTAAGCAAGACCATCAGCACCCAAGACTAGTATCAAAACTAAGACCAAGTATATATATATACACACACACACAATAAGTGTGTGAGCATACACAAACATTAACAGAAAAGATTCTCTTGTAGAGACAATTGTAATATGCTAATGGTATGATATCACTAAATATCTGGAGTGTAGAGACAGGAAGATGGAAGATGAACGAGGTGGTGAAAAAAGTAGTTGAAAAAACTCAAATGGTATACAAAGAATTTGGACATTTATTAGTTATTTAGTTGGAGAGGGGTATACTAAGAGAGAGAGAGAGAGAGAGAGAGAGAGAGAGAGAGAGAGAGAGAGAGAGAGAGAGAAAGA
>JAIUND010002816.1:0-19606 GCA_034699125.1 Gisinianus flammeolus | reverse complement strand
ACTTAAAAACCACCACTTGACACTTCCCGCTTTCCCAACCCCCAATCCAAATTTCCAAATAGGCCGCCGACAAACGTGTTATATATAATGTATATTGTGAAGTTCCGAACAAAAGCTCATTACATTTCCACATTTCCACACTTCCGTTCGTTTTGTTTTGTAAACATTGCAAATTGTGTAGTTTTTTTGATTTTTGTATTAATTAAATGACTATGAAAATTATGCGATTACCCGTCGCCGTCGCCGACCGCATTCACCATGAATTTCCACGTGTTGTAGGACGGTGAATAAATGGAATTCGATAGTCGTCATGTTGATGCTGTCATCATGCATGTAACTACGAACCACTGAAGTACTATATTTATATTTATGAGGAAGGGAGAAATGAGATGGATTGAGAGACTATACGAGACTTGGAATGGATGAATCATTCATTCCCTCACCAAGTATTTTGAACACACTCTCCTCACACCACACATCACATCACATACAAACAAAACGTGTTCATTTTTCATGTCGTCATCATTCCCCATATAATTGCCTGCTAATCCACCAACTATAATCCTCAGCTCATCAAGTCATCCATTGACCCAGTCTGTGTGTGTGTGTGTGTGTGTGTGTGTGTGACGAAGGACAAAAGTCACACTCGTCACAGTTTGATCCTCAAATCAATTAAGATCAAAATCAAAACAAACGACTATATCATCCATTTTTAAAGTGGACGACGGACTTTTGGCTTTGACCGCGTCCGCGTCCTTGACCAAGTTCCGCCTTCATTTTTCAGGATTCCGTAATTAAATTTCCAATCATTGCAATTCCAGCTATAATCCATGAAAATTGCAATCGAATGGTGGACAAAGACAAGGACAAACAAACAAGCAAACGTGGACCATGACCGGCCGGCCGTCCACAGCCGTCCGAGTCTCGCTGGACTTTGACGAGGATCCGTAAATTACGGATGGATCTGTGTGTGTGTCCAACCGGGATTTATTTCCAATGCGCATTTGGCATTTGGCATTTGCACACAAATGTGAATATTTTTTATAGCGTCTTCATCCAAAGCAGAAGAAGATGTGACTTTTCCCACCTCAACCCAACCCAGAGGAAATTAAAGCAAATATAGAAGCGGTGGAAACGGAGGAGCAGGCGTGAAAATGAGGTGGGTGAGTGAGTGAGTGAGTGCACCGACAATGTTGAGTGTTGACAATCACACAGAGAGAGAGAGAGAGAGAGAGAGAGAGAGAGCTGGCAGTTTCATTTGCATTAGAATTAGCGTTAGTGTTTGCACGTGGACCTGTGGCAAAGTCGTAAACAGTTGAGAGTTTGAGAGTGTGGAAATTGTGTCAGCGCACATTCGTTGCTTTTGCTTTTGCTGTGGGCTGTGAGCGTTGAGCTTTGGGATAGGAAATGAGCGGAACAATTAGGCAATTTCGTCGTCATTCTTATTCCTATATATAATAAATAATACATATTGCTGGCTGATGGGCTCCATTAACTCTGCCGTTCGTTCGTTCTGTTTGTTTGTTCGTGTGTTTGTTTGTGTGTTCGTTGTCGGATGGATGGGAATAGCAATATAATAAAGGAGGAGAGGCGATGGATATATATGAAAAAGGAGAGCAAGAGAGCATTAGTATATTATTATTATTATTATATTAGTAGTTTGGATGGATGGATTTTAAATTGTAAATTGAGTCTAATTAGCGTCTGCTCGTGAATTCCCATTACATTGCCGTTGACCCGCACTCACTCACTTCTCTTCCTTCTTCTCCATCTCATTTTCTTTCTCCGTCTTCATTCTCCATGTACACGTTGTAATATACAGACACACCATGCACGATCTCGAACGAGAAACACATGGAAAGTCATCTCCCAATTTAAACTCAAGCTCACAGTTCGTCCTCAAACATACATATTATTCATATTTCTTCACTGTGCAATGCAATGTAATGTAATGTAATGCAAAGGGGGACCAACACAACACAACACATTAAGAAACTCCACACATCAACATTGACGATGACGAAGAACGATGACGACGAGGGAGCTTCCTTTGCATTTACACAGAGGCCCCATAAAATATTAAACAAACAGAGAAAGAGTGAGATTTTCCGTCGTTGACTTGCTGAATGTGGCTAAACGATAATAACAAAGAGAATGAGAAATATAGAAATTGCAAGGCCATTGGAAAGTGCGTATTTCTTTATTTGCTAAAGTGTCGTCGCCGCGTCTTCACGTTCTTCTAACTTACAATATTTTTGAGCATTTGACGTCTCCGCCCGCTTTTATTTGCCTCCATGCCGAACGAACCGACGACCGTTTGTCCGTCTGTCTGCCCGTCTCTGTATTTTTCGGTGCGTGTCGGTGGCGATTGAGATTGAGCATTAAACTCACAATTGCATTTGCATTTGCAATTGCATTTGCCTTGGTAACGCGGCCGTCGTTCGTTCAACTTGACTATACATATTGAAAAACCCTGTTCCTATATATAAATTCCGTTTTCGTTGGTTGGTGTGGTGTGAATAATCCTCGACGTCGCATTTCTATATACAATTACTCGTTTCTACATATAGACTTGTGGAACAATTGGCGTGATTCTTGTTCCTATATACGTACATAAATAAATATGTATTTGAATTCGTGGGCGGGACCGGATTCGGAGTTGGGGCAAGCTGCCCGGATTCTGGAGTCGCTCTATTGGAAGGGTCAGATTTGGTTCATCGTGTCCATGATTTTGATTGTCCTCATCCTCATCCTCCTCGTCATCTCTTGCTGGCTCGGCTTCTCCTTCTCCCGCGTTCGCGGTAAGTATTACACATAATATACCTCCTTTATTATTTCTACATTCTAATTATCTACCATGCACATTCATTCCGTTTCATGTTAGTCACATTCACATTCACCCATAATGCATTTATTCACCTTCCTTTTTTCAACTCTTTTATGTGAATCCTCATGTAATTCAATCATGTGTGTTTGTTTATGTTTATGTTTGTGTGTGGACTGTGTGGACGCTGCGCCACACTATATAAACATGCAGAGTTGGTGTATCGAAGTCCCTCCGAGGGCTTGACCAAGGATCAATTGAAATTGAATGAAGGGACGGCTGGTGGTGACTCCAGAGAGGACTTTGACCATCGCACCTCCGTCTTCTAACTAATAATAATATCTCAAATTTAAATCCACCAACCAACCTAACCAACCAACCAGCATTGCAACAACTGTCAACTGTCCACCACATATATAATATATAATATATATGTATATATATATAGTTGTAATGCACTCTCGATTTGTTCTAACATTGTTCTCATCGTTTTCACCTATACATAATATATAAATATAACATATTTATAATCCAATACATTTAATATTTAATTTTACACACACGTACTATTTGTATTTGTATACACATTTGTATTTACAATATTTGTTCAACTCCGTCCGTCCGTCCGCGCCGTCCACGTCCACAAGATCCATTTTTATTATTTTACTTTTACTCAGCCTCCCTTTTTAATTAAATAAATGAATAGAATAAAAACCGCCGCTGGTTTGCGGCTGGATCTGAATGTACATTTTTCCATCCTGCAATTCCTGCATGCATCACACAGGATAACACACAATATAAATATATGATATAACCAAGCCGTGAAAATTATCCATACGAAAAGAGGTGCGGAAGACGAGTTTTCACTTTTTTACACAGCAATATGAAGCAGAACATGACCTTTTTTTATGCAAAAAATTACAAAAGTCTGTAAAAAAATTGTAAATATCTTTTAATCTATACGTAAAAACTCCTTTTCTTATGCAGAACTCCATATTATTGACTATTCTCTTTCACACATGCACTTTCACCCGGCTCTGGTCAGTGCTGTGGATTTGGGGACCACCCATTATGTTGTATGTGGAGATGGAGGAAAGCGTGTGGGGTCTCCATCTCTCCGCCACCGCCGTCCCCACGACAAATCTCTTCTTCCTTCCTCGAATCTCTTTTTTTTTTTCCCCAATATATAAACAAACATTGGGAGCGGCAATCTCCACTCGAGTCAAAAATCTCAAGAAACAATCCAATTCCCCCACAGAATAATATTTGATATTACTAATTACTCGAACAGACACAAATTGATTTCCATTTGGTGTTGGATTGTGACGATTCGCATCATGACTCATGCTCGAATCATCACAAAAGGAACGAACAAACAAACAATCAAACGAACGGACCGCGTATTTATTTATGTATTTTGATGTATTAATGCTTTATTGCTGCTCACAATTTCTCATCAAGTTAATATTAATATTGGACATTACAAAATTAAAAGTTGAACATATAAAATTAAATCAAAGTCTCGCTTATTTCCATATTCACATGATCCATGATCCATTCAGCTTACTACTTCATTAATTACTATTAGTGTGTCTATCGTCGTACTTGGGTCCATACTTTACACAAATATATGCATAATATTATTTATGTCCTCACATTTCCATGTACAATCCAATCCAATCCACATGCACAATATACATATATCTAACCACCGTTATTATTACTACATATATTCCGACCTTAAATTCATGTCTTTCAAATTCTATGTACAAATCAAGTATGTATATTAATTATATAAAGTCTACCCTCATCCTCATCCTGTTCTGTGCTCCTTAATTTCCTTATTTCCCCAATCTCTAATGTACTTAATATTAATTATGTGTGCCTGCCTCACTGCCAATGCCTGTGCTGGATCCAGTTGGAGTTGGAGAATCAAAATTGATGGTTCCTATATATAAATGTATATTTAAACGCCATTCTGTCATTCCTCCGTCCATTTCTCCATGCATGCAGTTCCATATCCAACGTCCACACACAATTGAAATACGAATTACGCAAGTATTTGACTGGAATTGAACGAAGGTGACGCTCGGTCGGTCGGTCAGTTGGCTGCATTTGGTAAAACCATGATTTCCGTATCACCGTCGGTTTTCCCAATATTTTGTCCCATTCATTCATCCTCATCCTTTCCCAACATGTACATTATATAGATCATGGGATCATGGATATATCTTACTAAATAAACAAAGTGGATAGCGGCGGTTCCTAAATTTAAACGAACGTGTGTCAAGTATTGTGATTATGTGTAATTTGTGTGTGTGTGGCTGTACTGTACATAATGTGTATGATTATTAATTATATATTATAGAGTCGTCTGTGGTGGAGAGCATTCGGGCGGGCGGCCGGCGGGCGGGCCGGGCGGGTAAATCGAGATATTTTGTGGTGGGGAATTTAAATGTCAAATGTCTCGCTCCGGAATCTCAATCGGGATGATGATGAATTAATTTCCTGCTTTATTTCATGGGATGTGGCCGACTGTTTTGCTGCTTGTTGTGATGAACCCACCGCAAATGACTGAAATTACGTTACATAAGAAAAACAATATTTAATTTTGTGTAACAAACAAACAAACAAACAGGTCAATGGAACAGGATTTTGTCGTATTTAAATGAATGAATGGTCAACGAACGAACGAACGAACGAAAGAACGAACCTCAGCATGGACAATTTGACATCCTTTTGAGTGCCGCACGTGTTACATCGGAAACCATTCTCGAGTTGCTCATACGGCCATTGTCCTTCGTATAGAAAATTCCCACTGCCGCCCCCACCCCCAGCACCCCCACCACCACCCGCCGTCGTCTCCGTCGACGGCATCTCTCGCACTTTGGATGACCGAGCGGATGTCAAACTGGAGCTCAAATGTGTTCGCTCATGTCGATCCATTTCTCTCTGCCGAGAAAAGGCTTTCCCACAGATTTTACAGCTCCAACGCTTCATATCTACACGAACGAACGAACACAAACAAAACACATGTATAGGTATCTACTATATGTATAGAGTAGAACACATGCAGATGTACCTACATACAGAGGAAGTGAGTGAAAAGAATGTTCAAAAAGAAAGGTATCATTTCCCCCTTCTTTGGCACATGCATTGGGGAAGTTATTTTTGGGAAACATGGGACAGTAGTGTGTTAATAACTAGAATAATAAAATAGAACAGATGGAGGAATTATATATATAGGGATTCAGAATTGAGGATTGAGGATTATATATACCGATGAGACGATGATAATTCAAATGGGTGATGAGGAGTCGTCTGGAAATCTTCATCACTCCTTCAACACATATAATAATAATAATAAAACAAATATAATATGACTCATTCTTTAGCCATATAGTCCATATAGTCCATAGGACATACAGTCAGTCAGTAATTATTAATTTATTAATTACAATGATGATCGATCAATCAATCTCTTCATCTTAATACTCATGGTAATACGACTCACCACAAGTGCAGCATTTGAATTCATCTCCGATTTTCTGATATGGCCATTTCTCTGCATGAATGGAGACGGGACCGCCGTCCACTTCCGAGCCCATCTCCCGCTTCCTTGCTTTTGGCTTCCCGCCGCCACCGCCGCCACCACCGCCACCTTTATTGTTGTTGGAATTGGGATTGGATTTGAGTCCATGTACATTCATATTCATATTCATGCTGCTCCCGCCGCCGCCGTGCTGCTGTGGATCCGCTTTTAATTTGGATTTCCGATTGGCTTTGGATTTTGTAGCTTTGGTGTGTTTGGGGTCGGTGGTGACGCAGGAGGAGGTCAAATACGCATTCCCATCATTTATTGAGCCCACCGTCGGGAAATCCCCATTTTTCACGTTCTGGAAAATTTGTTGGGCGGCGAATGCGGCGGCAAATTCGGAGGTGGAGGCGGGGACTAATGAGGGTTTCCAATTCCAATCCGTTCCACCACCACCTCCTCCGCCTCCCCCGTACGACGATGACCCCCCTTGACCAGGATTATTTGGATCCCCTCCAATGACGGAAGTGGTTGGGATGCCCAAATTATTTTGCCAGACGGGAACGGACAGGATTTGGGAATTGTTGGAATTGGTTCCTCCAGCCACCGGCGGACCTACACAAACACACACAAACACAAAACAACAAAACAAGTATTGAAAGACAAGGATCCATCATTGTCATGTGGTTATATAGCGGGAGTACATACAAATATTATTATTATTATTGATGGATGGATGGATGGAACTATATACTCACAGTCAACTTGGCGTTGGAAATGCGCTTTGGTTCGCGTGTCCAGGAGAAATCTCACATTAATATTGTTGGGGATATTCGGATGGTCACTTGCCACTTGGAATCCTTGATAATTGTAATTCACATGTGAATTTTTCATCGTCTCTCCCACCTTCCGTCTCCTCCTCCACCAACAATCACAATCACAAAACAACCCAACTTTTATGTGTCTCGCGTATATGTATTATATAATTTAATTTGCCACACTTTAATTCCTTACACGTATAAAATACTCTCGCCAAATTTCTATAGATTGTGAGAGCAGGAAATGTGGAAGTGAGATGGAAATGGCGAAATGGAACTATTTTATTTTATTTTATTGTTTTGCACGGCCAGACTGAATTCCATGTGGATTCATATTCCTTTGCCAAAATGTAATCAATTTAAAAGATATACAATATACATACACTTTTATGTGTATATAGCCTGGCATTGGAAATATTCTATTACAATTTAGATTTCTCACTCGAATAATGAATGTGACGGCAGGAATTCCAATTCGATATCCCTCACACTCAAACAAATTATTTTGAAATAAAGTTGCGACGGGATTTATACATATATATATATATTAGTATTATATATTATTATTCTATTTTATTATACGTGTGCAAATATTGGAATTGAAATTGTGAATTTGTGAAATTAAATTATTTTTGTTGTGGGGGAAAAATTGGTGGTTGGCGGTGAGTGGGCAAGGAAATTGAAAGGACGTCTTCTCGTTTCATTTACATTCCATTCCATTGCACTTTGCAGGTTCTTTGAACCCAACTCCATTTCACCCGAAATTAGGCCCATTTTCAAAATGAAAATGCTCGGTTCTGCAAATTATTTGAGGCAAGAGCCAAAGCAATTTAGAAAGAGGAAGACTTTCTTGTTTTATTGGGGATAATGGCAATGGTGGGACTTTTGACATTTCGGAGCTGTCCCGGGAGACAGAAAAAACCGATTTCGGGATTTTTAATCTTCGTTTGAGAATTTTTTTTAGTGTGAAGAAGTTGATGTAGGTCATTTGTATGAAACACACTTTGAAAACGTGTGTTTTTCCCTCAAAAATGAAATTTTATTTGCTTCTATCTCAAATCAAATTGCCGTTTGAGTCTGCGATACCCAAAAATGAGAGCGTGAAAACCGACTGCTTGTCGGATTTTCATACATATCTTTTTTCTGCAAATTCAGACACTCTTTTACCACTCAACACAAAATTGAGTTGAGTACAAACATCACTGGAGAGAGAGAGAGCTCCTAATTTCCCGTCCAGTACATTCAAGAGAGGGAATCAAATTGAATTTCACGAAAGTTGACACATAAGTGTTTTCAAATATTAAACGAAACGACTTACAACGTCGTATTTGGCATTAAAAAATGCAGAAAAGAATGCTTGATAGCGTGATGAAAATTTATTTTTGAGATTTTAAAGTTAAATATTTATAAAAAAATTTTGAAAATTAAAAGAAAATTGTACTTTTGAAACGTAGATAAAAGTGACTTTGAGTTTAAACTTAAAATACAAATTTTCACCACGCGACTAATATCGATTTTAGGTAATTTATTCTGTATCATAAATTGGACTACGACTTGTAATAATTGATAAACATAGCTTTAAAAATCTCCCAATTAGCCTAATGCAATTAGGGGGTTTGGAGGAAATATCGCCCAGCGCTGTAGGTGCAAGTCAAATTGTCTATTTCTCATCTCTCGCTCTCGAGACTATTTTCTAGTTTCCATAAAAAGCAAGTAGGTATGTACATCACTGTTGTTGTGCATGCTGTCTAGGCTAAGCACGGGTCGGGTTTGGGGTCAACCCGACCCGATGGTGAGCCTTAATGCTGTCTAAAAAGTTCCCACTTTGTACTTGCTAACTACACACACACGATACCTAATTACGAAACACTATGTATGCAGTACATATACATATACATTCCCTTTCTCAACAAACTCACGAATTTTTTTCATTTGTACTCTGACTCTACTGTAGAGTAGGAGAGGATTTTCTGCACGTGTAAAAATAACACGGCAGAATAAAATTAGAGTTTGCATACAATTCTCTCTCTTCACACTTGCCTTTGAATGTGGAGAGTAACCGGATACTTATTTTCCTGTGTCTGGACTCGAGAAGCGAGGCCAGACAGTTCAAGATTAGCGTGTCTTGACATCGAATGCCGATTCCTTTTGTGAAAAAGGAAATTCGTCAGCATAAAATGAAACATGTTCATACATTGCTAATGCTTGCCATATTGGCTTAACAAAGCTACATGTCAAACACAAAATACTACATGCGTACATAGAAATTGAAACAGGACCAAAAAATACTACATGCGGCTGAAATAATTCTAAACATCAGGTCTACAATTAGTTTCATAAACTGTCAAGTATAAATAGTTTTTAGCAACTATTAATCTCTCTAAATATCGTCAGATTTTTAGCTGCTTACATTTCGTTCCGGGACCGAAAAATGCAAAAAAATCCAAAACTCTCTTAAAGTAATTTTTTCCCGGGGTTAAACCGCATGTAAAAGTTGTGAAGGAGGTCATCCATCTACATGGAACGGCAGATTATCAAAAACAATTTTAGTTTAGTTTGGTCTGCGAGGGGTTAGAACCCGCGTCGCCGTCACAGTCAGACTCCTTACCATATTATCTGGACGGAAGGGAAGAAGGCGGAAAAGTATGATGTGGGGTGGAAATCCCCTGCATTTGTATGCAGTACATACATGTTTCGTAATTAGGTATCATGTGTGTGTTGTTAGCAAGTACAAAGTGGGAGATTTTTTAGACAGCATGCACAACAACAGTCATGTACAAACCTACCTGCTTTTCATGGAAACAAGAAAATGGTCTCGAGAGCGAGAAATGAGAAATAGGCAATTTAACTTACACCTATACGGCGATGGGCGGAATTTTCCCGAAACTCCCTAATTGCATCAGGTTAGTTGGGAGAGTTTTAAAGCTATGTTTATTTATTATTATAGGTCGTAGACCAATGTATGGTGCAAAAGTAATTATCTAACATCAATATTAGCCAAAGTACGATTATTTCAAAATCCCATTAAAACTGCAAGTCGACTTAATCTACGTTTGAAGAGTACAGTTTGTTTTATAATTTTTAACATTTTTTTAAACTCGTTTCACATCAAAATCACAAAACCTGACTACCGTACTTTTATCAAGCAATCATTTCTGCATTTTTTAATACTCGATTCAAGTTTAGTTAACGTATTATTCCTGGATCGTGTATCGGAAATACCAAACACGACTGTATACGTCGTTTCGTTTAATCTAATAATAAATTTCCGTGTCAACTTTCGTGAAATTCAATTTAATTCGCATCCTTAATCACACAAATCAAAACAGCAGCATAGAGAAAACAACAAAAATACTTCAATTGAAAATTATTTTTAATTTATTGCTACATAAAATGGTAAGGCGAATGAAAGTCAGAGATTTTCAAACCTATAAATTTGTTTAATTTTGGCACTTTTTTGCCCAGTGTGGGTTAGAGTAAGGAAGTGGCAGACAGTACTGCCTCCCATGCTGCCTCCCGGAGAAACTCCCATTTGACTCCATTGTTGCCACTCCATCCAAGATCTCATTAATTAGTGTTTAATTTTGGCTGAATTACAGTAAAATCAAGTGAAAAGTTACTCTGAAACGTCAATTGGCACTCTTTTTACTTGAACTTGCGATGATTTACTATAATTATGCCAAAATAAAAATTAATGAGATCTTGGATGAAGTGACAACACTGGAATCAAATGGGAGTTTCCCAGGCAGTATGGGAGGCAGCATGAGGAGGCAGTATTGTCTGCCACTTCCGTACTCTAACCCCAGTGTGCAGAAATATTTTGCCCAGGGCACCCAAAGAAACGGCCCTGCCGTTGGAATATGAATGTCGAAACATACGCCATTGAATAGATGTGAGCTTTTGCAGTGGCCAACTTGATAAATGACCGAAAATTACTGCTTATCTCACCACACTAAAATTCCTCATTTCCTTTCTGTTTCCGGTCCTAAAAAATTCATATTTGTTTCTGCTGTATCAAGTTTTTTTGCACTTCTGAGACCACCAAAAGATCATTGAATTCATTGGACTTAACCTAATGCATTTAGTACTCATCACGAGACTCATGACGAGAGTGCATGATTAGAAAAATAAAATTTAAATAGACCTAAACGCCTTCTTAGAAGATGTCTGTATTTAATGCAAGGACAAGTGCGGGAATATAAAAAATCAAAATCATTCTTTTACTGCAATTCACCTGACATTGTTTTCGAATGACAGTATTGACAATTTGCAATATAGTACATTGGATCTTTGTATGTATAAACTTAAAAAAATTGTAAATAAAATTATTCTGGTGTCACGTGATAATGTTGCGTATTCTTTGACCTGGACCAACAAGCTTAAACCCGCGTTCAACCGATACCACCACCGATTGTGCCACCAAAAATGGCATGGAGAACCTGGAAAAGTCCAAGGTATACAAAACCTGTATAAATACTTACAACTACACGGCGTCTACAACTTTCCACATAGTAAGGCGTTGTCCAATAATGGAATCCACAAAAACATCGACTTTTTAAACCCCCCATCCCCTTGGTCACAAATCCAGAGACCCTCCCCTTCGGTCACACGTGTAAATTTCTAAAAAATGTAAATACAAGATTTTTGACGTACAAAAATCGAATTTTTAGGCCCCTCTCTACGGTCACACTCGGTCACAAATCGAGAGGCCCCTCCCCTCTGACGCGGATTCCATTAATGGAAATCGCCTTACAATGCTGAGCTACAGGTTATAGCCTACACAAGAAAGAAGTGGAGGAAAAATATGTGCAAATGTGGTATAATCATTCATACTCCATTCACTAAACCAACGTGTGCAGCGGGTTGCTTAACAGGTGCTAAAACGACTGTTTGACTAGATTGTTGTGGTGGATATGGATAGCCGTAGCCTTGAGGGGGTCCGGAGCCCTGAGGTGGACCGTAGTCCTGAGGTGGGCCATATCCGGGTGGTGGACCTCCGTACTGAGGATACGCAACCTGTGAAAAAGTTGGAATTGAGCCAGTCAAAAGATATATCATCAAATCAAATAACCCAACAAAAACTGTAACTCAATTGTTCTAGGTTTTAAGGGCGATGGTTTCCCGCAAACAAGGATGAGAAGGGTCAGAAGTAAAGCAATCGTAAAAACAACCAATGAATTTATCCGAATTGCGTTCATTTTCCAAAATTGGCTTGAATAAGGGGAAAATGGTGTTGTCAATACAGGCGGCTTTATTATTGGAACGATCGAGGATGTGAACAAAAACAATGAAGAGCACGCGGAAGCAAATGAGCCAGCAATTGTTGTTCATTGTGCGAGAAAACAATCGCCCAATATTTCTTTTGCATTCAAGTCTTGTTTCAGTTATCTCATGTTTGCATGCGATTTGTTATTTGTAATTATTTATATCCAGTCAAATGTTTTCCTCTTTTCTGTCCAAAATTAATATTGTTTTGTCCCTAAATACTTATTGCCAATTATTTCAACAAATTTGGGCCTGGTGATGTCAATTGAATTTGTCTTGAGAAGTCAAAGTCAGGTGATTGTATGTATAGTGGCGGGATTGGCTAGAACCAGTTTAAAATTTGTCACGATTTGGGGCTCAAGAACATATATGTTTTTGCTTTCTATGCCTTGGACCCGTCAACTTTCTCTATGATTATAACTACGGTTTTTTTGGCGGTATTTGAACGTTGGGACATTCAAAATCATCGTCATTAAGCCATATTTATATATTTATAGAGTACGAGTCATTAAATGAAAAGATAGGATTACTTACAAAATACATTGGACGAAGGACGAAACAATTTAGAACGCCATTTCGAATAAACAAAGAGTCAAGGAGTATGCGGAAGCAAGTGAGGCAGCGATTGTTGTTGATTGTACGGGAAAACAAACGCACAATAAGTACTAATATTTCCCTTGCATTCAAGTCTTGTTTTTGTTATCTAAATCCTTAGCACGCGGTGTGCTTAATTTATATATGTCTAGTTCAATTGTTTCGAATTTTCGTCAAAAATTTATAGCATTTATTCCGTAAATATGGCTTGCCAATTAATATGGAGTTTTCCGTAAGCGCAGATCCCACATATTTTTCGAGAACGAGTCCTTAGCTGAAAAGACATGATTACTTATACAAAATGCATTGAATGGAAAAGAGGAAACAACGGAATGCTATTTCATTGAAACGAGCCACATGCAAAGAATTGAGGTTATGTATACTGAATGGTTTGGCGCAAGTATATACCGAATAAATACTTATTGTGTCATTGTTTTGCCCGCACAATCATTAACAATTACAGCCTCATTTACTTCCGCGTATACTCTTCACTGTTTTGGTTCGCACACATCCACACGATCATTCTAATATTAAACGCCTGTGTTGACGACACCACATTCCCCCTTTTCAAGCCGATATTTCAAAATGAACGCTATCCGGATGAAATCATTGGTTTTTTCCATGATCGCCTTAGTTCTGACTCTTCTCAGCCTTGTTTGCGGGAAACCATCACCCGTAAGACCCAGAACACTTGAATTACAGATACAGTTTTTGTTGGGTTATTTGATTTGATTTTGATTATACATGTTTTGACTGGCTCAATTCTAAATTTTTCACAGGTTGCCTATCCTCAGTACGAAGGTCCACCACCAGGATATGGCCCACCTCAGGGCTACGGTCCACCTCAAGGCTACGGCCCTCCCCCAGGCTATCCATATGGACCACCACAACAGTCAACGGTCGTCATAGCTCCTCCAAAAGCACCCAGCGCACCAGCGGGTTTGGTTAATGGTGTAAGTCCATTTTTATAGAATTACGGAGGAGGAATCTTTATAGTCCAATGTCAATTGTTGTAATGGATTTAATGAAATGTAGGTTCTCCATGCCGTTTTTGGGGGCGTAATCGGTGGCGGTATGGGTTGAACGATGTTTTACGTTTGTTTATGATCCAGTTCAAGTTCAAACCGGCCGTGGAATTTTTTCCTGATAACCAACCACCAGTAGACTTATACAAGGATATCTGCTGCAAATGGATGACGGAATTTTGTGTAGAACGATTTCAAACGTGTGTTTACAATATTTTTTATTATTTTCCCTTGGCTGTTTCAGCCAAGAAATGTTTGATGTTAATTGCATTAAAGTAGTATTTAGAATGCTTGTAGCTGTGCGTAGGTAAAGAAACCATCTTCGAACAACTTATTATGAATCTAGTTGTGTCATGCGTAGACGCATCTAAATCACGATATTGACGACTGTGCAGTTAAAATTGTATTTTCTTTACATCAAGCACTGATTGTTGACAGGGCTGTTGCTGTTTAATGCGCCAGGGTTGGCATCGCCTCATAACTATGACATTATTTCAATGACGTCATGTTTTTCGCAGGTCTGATATATTGTGGGGACTTCACAAAGTCCATATTAAGTTGAAATCCGTATTAGTTGAAACGTACTACGGCAGAGCATCCATGGGGACTTTTTATTGTACTTAAATTCATTTTACCTACCGGTTTCATCTGAATACAATCTCACAATGCGAGTCAATTTTCCGCCGAGAAAATCGGAAACAACTGATGAACGTGAGATTCTTCCCTTCGTGATTTTCATTCCCGTCGTCGTCATGGCGACGCATTCAAATCCCTTGAACAAGTTCCTATTTGCTCATGGCCCCCGGTCCCTTCATCAATTGACCAATTTTGTGACAGCCCAATAGATTTTGAATAACCAAAACTATTTTTCAATAGACCTAAAACAGTTGTGCCATTATTTGTTCAGCCCAGTCCGCATTTCAGTCTCAGTATTAATTAATTCAAACTCGACTGGAAACTGCCAGGGAGGTGAAAATGAACATGCAAATAAAAATGGGAGCACCTCCAATCCAAGTGCAAATGTCGACAATGACGACACCAAAGAGGAAGACGATGACAACTCCGATTTAGATGAATATTAAACATACACTTTTTATATTGGAGAATTTTATTGTGTTTCTCAGAAAAATGTTGTTGTTTGTATTTTGGAGTCAATTGGGATTTGACAATTGTTATTAAAACAATATTGGAATGTTTAGATCTCAATATTATTGGATTAAATGGATAATCGTCGTCCGAATTTGTTCACGTCCACTTGCAAATTTTCCAGTCTAGAAGGATAAATGTGAGGTAAATTAAGAGTAGGAGCGTGCACGTTGTCCCACCCCTTTTGCATAGAGCCAAATGAGAAATGAGGCGCCCATAGACTCCTCGCGTGAGAGTTGCAATGGAGAAAGGTTAAGATGAAAGAGGCTTGAAAATACTTCGCGGGAAATTTGAATGGGCTTCCTTATGGAAATATCCAAGGTATGTATCCAAGGCACGTATGTGTGCGTGTACCCGTGTGTGCAATGTAAAACAAGGAAGCATTAGAATCTTGATCTTATGGCCGTAAAGGTCGGAATTACTTTCATTGAGCTATTCGATTACAACACAACAGCAACAATCATCACAAAACATTCACTTTCTTAAACCTCTTTCTATTCACTAATTAACTAAACAACTATTTAACGATTCCGCTATATTAAATCCGTACACTCATTTAATGGTGGTGTGTTGTGTTTGCGTTTGTGTTTGTAGCTCCCACCGCCCGAGAATAATTACCGGCTGATGGGGGTGAAGCAGGACGTGGGGAGCGGCGTGGTGGAGATCCACGACGCGAAGCGAGATTTATTGCCGTCAACTATCCTCCGCCCCATGGGGGCGTCCGGCATTCAAGCCAACTCGCCCAACACCCGCGTGGCGGGATTCCCCTCCGAAATCATCCCATATTTTGCCCTCCCGCCTTCCTACATTGGCAATCTCCTCCGGAGTTATGGCGAGAGCCTTCGCTATACCCTCAAATATCGCGGCTCCAGTCGCTACCTTTCCGCTCCGGATGTCATTATCAGCGTAAGCCCACTAACTTGACAAACATATCCGCACATATTCCTACGTTGACCTCTTGACCTCTTACTCTCATTGTCACTGTGAAACAACAGGGAAACGGGTTGACCTTATTACGATTTGGTGGGGAGAGTTGGGCGCAGGCGCGGGAGCATCAGATCGCCGTCCGCTATTGGACTGGTGAATGGTACAAACGGGTGTATGGTCGAGGAGGGGCGGGGCAGACAGTGGAAGGGGTGGAGCCTGCATCTAGAGAAGAAATCCTTCAAGTCCTCGCCAACGTTCAACATCTCCTCATCCGGTAAATGCGTAGTGCATAATAAAAAAGAAACGAGTCCGTTTTGTGTTATAGTTATTCCACTGAAGACTTGAAAAATGAAATGAAATGGTAAATGATTGGGGTGTTTTGTGGATGGATTTGAATGGAATGATAGAGCACAATATGACGCGAGGTCAGGGAGGTCACCGCCACTAGAACTAAGAGCAAAACTACCCGCTTCCCACACATATTGTACGTATCTCTATATATTTTCAATATGTGTCAACAGAATCCACAGTGCCCGACAAAATAAATATAAAACTGACTTGAAATATAAAATGCCACCCGGACAGGAGACCTGCAGACAGTGCAAATTATTATGCTAATTAATTATTAACAAATAAACTAAATATGGACGAGAGCCAATTACCACCATACACAGAATTAATTATATAGACCATATAATAACAGCATAAACCATAATAATGATATCACTAAACAACCAACACGAACAACAAGTAGGCGCGGAATAGATGCGGAAAACGTACATTTAATATTCAAAGTGTATATAAAATCCTATAATTCTCTCCAAATCATCTGCTGAATCAACACACTCAACACCAGCCAAAGTCAACATCAAAATCCCATTGGGGATTTCAAATTTTCAGCTGCCGCAATCAACTCGATGTACCAAACAAGTACATTATTCTAGCCATGAGTCATTTTCCAATGACATGAACCTTTGTCATCAATCACGTTTATCTATCTTTTATCACGCAACAGCCTGTCATCACAAATGCCGTCACCGAATTTGACTTTTTTATATCTTTTCACTATAGACAAAAATTTATGTCGCAAAAACCAACAAAAACCTGCGAGAATTATAAGCTAAAAGTCTGTTTAATATCTATATGATAAGAGTTATAAGGAAAAAAGTCACATTACGACGTGGTGGTGCCGTAGCTCCACGATTTTAGCACGATTTCAATGATCCATAATTTGAGACCACTGTCCTTGTATTTCTATGACAGTTCACACAAAGGCTGGTCCAGGGTTCGATTCCCACCCGCGGGCAAATCCATAGCGGCAGAGTATCATCACCGTTCGTTACCTTTATGTACTTCATGTCTATAATTAATAATTTAATACTATATTGAAGAGGGGTGATGCTCCATTTCAATAAAAACATAGAATTACTAAGAAACTGGACCTTCGACCTTTGATCTTTATTGATTCAATATTCAATTTTTTTGTGACTGCCGCCTTCCCGGCTTCTTCGTGTCACACTCTCAAAAAAATACAGCTGTAGAACGTAGAAAAATAAATAGATGACATCTCGTCCAAGACTCTTTGACCTTTTACTTATTGATTTCGGCATTTGACATGGTCAACCGGCCAAAGGTCAAAGGTCACGGTTTGCTGGCGACTTGGTTGAGCTGAAACAGAAAAATGTAGTAGGTCGAGATGGCGCCAATGACGCAAGGAACGAGACCATGATTCACACTGAAGAAACCGCGCGCTGTGAATTCAAACTTCCAGCTCCAAACCAGCTCGGAAAGGGCGCGGTGGTCACTTTGGTCGCTGGACAGCGCCGTTGCCACCCGAAGCTTCCCTCTGTTTTCATTCACCTGCCATTGAACAACAAGAGAAAACACCCCCAAAAAACCAGAATGGCCTTTGACCTCGAAATTCACAAAATCCAATTAGAATTCCTACCTTACACCACATGCTCTCGCCCCACGTCGCCAGGAACAGAATGATGGACACACTATTAATGGCAACGAGCCACCAGGCAGTGCTCGAATTAAACCGCCGTTGGGTCGACAGCGCGGTCGTTGAGGTCAAAACTCCAACCGGCGCCACGTACAGTGTAGTCAGCGCAAACACGCCGCCCACCTCACTGAAAATCCCAAACGCCTCCTTCAACTGCTCAAAATCCTCCCAAATAGCCCCGTCTTGGCCTGACGACCTGGCTCCCAAAATTGACCCCTCCAGGTCAAGATCAAGGTCAAGGTCACTCCCAATGCCCTCTTTGACCTTGCGCCCTTCGCTCTCGGGGTACGTTGATATCACGTGGATGAGTCCAAAATCCATATTCCTATTTTCCTTCCTTGACTCGCGCTTTATCCGGTTCCAGCCATCATAACCTGCACTCTGACCCCGCTGACCTTGACCTTGGATCAGAATGAGACGTCCGAGCAACAGCTCATGCTCCTCCACCAGTGCCACACCAATGAGCGTGCAGAACAGGAACTGGAACGGGAGGGACGCGATGGGGAGGAAGTCAAGGATGACCCAGATGACCTGCCTGGCCCAGATGACCTTGGGCAAGAGGTGGACGGTGTGGGCGGTAAAGCCTGAGTCGGACGAGGAAATGCACCAGCGATAAATTTTGACGAGGCCGACGGCGAAGCCACATATGCCACAGATGCTACTCGCGACCGCCCAACGTCCTACCCACTTTGACCTTGACCTTGACTTTGACCTTGACCGCTGGAGCCGCTGAAGAATTTGATGGAGAGCAATCACTTGCGGTGCGGATTTGAGGGCAAAGAGCCGATGAAAAACGTCGGGTGGGGTACACCCGAATTCTCTCTGCATGTAATGAGTTTGTTCATTTTATTGACTCCCAGGTGGTCCAAATTGAAGGCGACGCGGTCAGGGTAAGGAAGTGAGTGACAATGATTCCTCCCATACTTTCTCCCATGCTTCCTCCCGAGGAAACTCCCATTTCCATAGCGGTGTTGCCACCACGTCCAAGTTCTAATTAATTGTAACTAAGTTTTGCATAATCAAAGTATAATGAAGGAAAAAAAGTCACTAAATTTACTTCTCAGAGTCTGTAATCATTTTAATTTTCTATTGTATTACCCTAAAATTTGTTTTGGGTTCATTTTATTGGGCACAGTCACCACATACTTGCGCAGCTTGGGCTTTTTCTGTGATTCATGGACGAATTGCCTAAACAATTTTGTTTTATGCAATTAATACTGCAACTTTTTTATTGGACACGGTTCTTCATGGTAAAACTATTCTGCTTTACACTAATCTCACTACATCAACAATTCAGATTTTTACCGTTTCTAGTACCGTATATACTGTTATAACCCCACTTTCTATGGAACCCCAGGGGTTGTATATGATTTTCCGATACAACCCAATGTTTCAATGACATTCTCTGATTTAAATTACATTAAAAATCATAGATTTTAAGAACCCTCTTATAGAACCCCACCCTGC
>JAIUND010002815.1:0-19609 GCA_034699125.1 Gisinianus flammeolus | reverse complement strand
TATTGCGGGGCCCCATGTTAGAGATACGGGCCCCGCAATATGTAAAGGTGGTACATTTTTACCCGCAGTTCCCCTATCTAATCTATTTATAATTTAATTTAATTCTCACGTATGTGTGGTAATTGTGGTTTGGAAAAAACGGAGAAGGAAAAGATATTTCTTATATACAAATAAATTGTGAGTGCACGCAATTTAATCTGTCATTATTTATGTATTTGAGTACATAGATATTTGTGTTGGTCAAAAGTTCGCAGGTGTAGCTGGAAAAAAACAACAACATATGAGAGCAAAAAAAACAAGCGACCGTCTTTTCTCATCATCTCTCACAACGAGGACATTTTCATGTAATTTGCCATTTGTCATTTTCACCCACGACAATTAACAATAAACGCGGATTGGCACACAAAAACAATTAAGACAATATTTACAGGATTTACAATGTATATATACCGTATATACTGTTATAGACTCCCTCTATTCTATATAGAAGCCCATATTCTATTGAAGCCCAGAGATTGTATAAGTAACAGTTTTGAATTACGATACAATCCCATGCTTTCCATGACATTCTCTGATTTAAATTACATTAAAAATCATAGATTTTAAGAACCCTCTTATTAGAGTCCCACTCTGTTATACACTCCCTGAGACTCTATAACATTTTTGGATACACTCCCTGGGACTCTATATACGGTACTAATATATGTATATTGTCGGTTAAGTTCGCCAATACGTTATTATCATTTGACCCCATAAGGCGAATTCACGTGCTCTGTCGTAATATATCCTAACGTGCGTTTACTCCTTTAGGGGCCAAATGATAATAATATAGCGTATTTGCGAACTTAACCGACGATATTATATATATGGACACACGTTTATTATACATATACGAAAGCTCAAACGAAAACGAGAAGGAATAAAAAAATACAAAAAATATAGATATACATATATCGTCAGTTAAGTTCAAAATCGTACTATAATTATTTTCCTTAATTTCGTTTGAATTGAATTGAATTGAATTGACTTTATTAACGTGTTGAATGACGGTTATGCGTTCACATAAGTAAATGCACTAAGATCTGCAAATCAGTCTTATTTTCTCCACCCGAACACGGCGATTAAGCCCTAATGACTATAACACTTTTTAAATTTTGTATAAAAAATAAAAATAATATTTAGCTAATCAAGTTATAATTAATGTCCAAATTAAAGAGCGTGGAGTGAGACTTCATTTCATCAAAGGATTTCCAAGAGGATGAGATGTATACACAGCTGTCACGGTTATATTCGACCATCCAATATATTAGTTGTTAGCTCCACTTTGTCCGGAATCCATGCGGATCAGGAAGAAATTGCTGCGCGCAAGGCCGTGTAATGTTGAAGAAGCCAATTTAGGGAAAATCGGTTTCAGCCAATCATATTCAGCTTCATTATCTTGCGATGAATGGCCTTGGACCAGATTTGCGGCAATCCGAATCAGAATCATGAATTTGAAAAACTTGTCACAAAGTCACAAATTTATCCAAAAGTGTCCAATACTCAATCTTGGCCATCACCAAAGTTAATTTTGACAATCCCAGTCGAATCACGGCATTTGATTAGCCCTTTATCTATTTTCATTTTTTTGATTCCGAAACTTTTATCGTTTAAAATTAATGACAAAATGAGGAGCTCAAAATTTTAGATGTTGCTCCTTGAAGAATTTTGTTGACCGGGTTGACCGGTTGCTCTGGAGGTCAACCAGAACAAACGAAATTATGGAAAAAAATTATAGTACGATTTTGAACTTAACAGACGATATATATAGATACAAATCCAAATAAAAAACAACAGAATTGTGAAGATGTGGAAGGGAAATTTGTTGGGATTGATGAGTTTGGTGGTGTTTGGGATTAGGATTCTATAATGGTGAGGATTCCATCCACTTCCTCACTCGCAATACAATGGACATGGACATGATGTAGGAGGAGGATGGTTTCGGATATCTTATCAAGTTTTTCCACACCGTTTTCTTCATAATGCTGCTCGATATAGCGCGCGTTTCGTTTTCATTTTCATATGTATATGATATGATATATAATTTATGATATATAATGTACTTATGACATGATATAATTTGTAATTGCAAGTGTGGTTAAAGTTAAAGACGAGTGGAAAAACTTGTTCTCCTCTTTAGCTTTTCTATATACATATGTACATACTATGTAGGTAGTACGTCTGGACTTTGGATTTACAATTTACAATTCACATTTTCCATGCACACGTTGAAAGCCTGAAGGCTTACCTATATGTTATATGTACTTACAGGTACACAGACGAAGCAAACTTGAGAATTCCATTTCCAATGCGTTTTACATGTATTTTATATGTGTTTGTGTGTTGAGGAGAGTTATCCATGTGTTTGTATGTAATAATAAGAGAGAGAGAGACAGAGAGAGAGAGGGCAGACCTTGAAGCCACAAGATATATATACATAATATGCGAGGAGGCATTGGCCGGCATTCAGCATTGGCAAAAGTGAACGAGAAACACAGAGAGAGAGGAAGACAAGTCATTTGTATATAAGCTGAAGCCCAAGTATATTAGATATATACATGTATATTATGCAGCTGGAGAAGAAGAGAGACACAGGGAAACTTTCCACTATATATATACCAAAAACCACGGTATGTAAATACTTCTAATTTAAATTAAATCCTACATACATACTCTGTTGTACATATTTTATCTTTTATTATTTTAACTAGGTATGTATTGAATCACAAGGAATCGCGGAATATCATTGTTCAATAGTGCAATCATTTATAAATTAAATAATTTAATACAGATTTATATAATAATATAGTTTACCTGTTCTTATTGTATTTGTGTGTTTATCTTTGTGTTCCGCTCTTTCTTTTTTTCTATATATTATAGACTTCTCCCCTCGCCTTTAAACCATCACACACTTCACTTCAAACTCACATCCATTAAATATATCCCAACTCGATCGGAATTTCCAATTTCCACATTTCCCATTATAGTTTTGTGACTCCAAATAATCCAGAAAACCCATCACTCTAAATTCACATTGCGGCGAGATGCAGCTGTGCATGGTATATATTATTATATAGTTGGTATAGTTGGACACAGTGATTGTCACCGAATAAAGTGCCAAAATATACGTACGTATAAGTAATATATTTATGATTCTGTCCATCATCCATCATTCGCTGTGACAATTGATTTGGAATTTGGATTCAAATTTGAATTCCGTGTGTGCGGTGTCGTTCGTCGTTCTTTATATACGTCGGTCGGTCGGTCTGTCCGTCGTCTATAAGGAGATGACTTCTCAGTCGTGGGATGTCAATGTCAATGTCAAGTGGACGTGGACCCTTCAGCTGACCCTTCTTCATCTTTTTCTTATACTTCTCCACTATCCCCATTCAACTTCAACTTCCTCCTCCACTTCATCATCATCTTCAACTTCCCGTCCAGCTCAATTGGAATTTTTGAGTCGGATCCATCCCAAAGGCCCCGCCTGTTCCAACAATCAAGCGGATGATGACCTCATCCCAAACATCCCGATCCGTCCTCATGACAATATCAACGTCAATATCCGTGTCAATCGGAGTTGGGCCTTCGCCCCGGACATTTGGGCCAAAGCTCAGACCCCAGATTTCAAATACGCACAGCAACTCCTCACCGCCATGAATGAATTTGAAATTGCCGCGTCCACACTGGACTCTCTTCCCCCCAATTCAAACAACAAAAACCCCGCCGCCATCAACTTGAGTGAGAAGGAAAAGGATTTAATTCGTCATCTGGCCGCTAGTTTTCGTCTGACGGACCGCGGTAATTTAAAACTTTCTAAAAAAAAAACATCATTCAAATGCGACAAAAAAATGGCCATAATATTAAATCTCCTAAACGGTTCGGAATTTTGACCTTGTTGACCTTTGGCTCAATTTGATTTTATTTTAGGGATCCTCAAGCTCTCTCTCGAGGACCGAAAGGAGATCCTACACTCGGTGGAGCGGGCGCTCCAATTGGAGATGGAATCTAAATCCTCGTCTGCGCAAGCGCGGGATGCCCGTCTCCTCAAATTGTGCCTCTCAGACAGCTCCATATTGAGCCTGAACGAGTATTTGGAGTTGATTCTCGAGTCCATCACGAAATACCCGGAGGAGCTCTTCTTTCAACTCCGTCATGCGCAGATGCTCGGGACGCTAGGGAAATTCCCGGAAAGTATCAAGGCCGCCTCGGATGCCCTTAAAATTGACTTCCCTCACGAGCCGGAGCTCCTCCTCACTCGTGCTCATTCCCTCAAAGAAGGCGGGATTGCTGCCATTGTTGGCGGGAAAAACGGAGGGAAAATCCCACCCGGTCGACTCAAATTGATGAGATTGGCCTTCGCGGAATTCCTGAAATATGCACCAAAGGATCATAAAGACGTCCCGGATGCGTATTATACTCTCGGATTTTTCCACGTGGTGGAAAAGGTGGGCGGGGAAGGGATGGATTTGAAAAAGGGGTTGTTGGGGAAGGAACTCCTCGGGAATATCCTGGAATTGTATGAGGAGGGCGTCGAGAGTGAGAAACATTTACTTCCCCTATTTTTACCCTATCAATCCCAGAGTAAATTGGACATTCAGAAGGTTTTCGACAAGATCCGTCAGAATTTGGGTCGGGAGTCGGAAAAACTGGCTCAGGCTCAGAATTTCAAGGATTGGCAAAAAATTGCTGGAATTTGAGAGGGCTGCGTGGACAAAACAAGTCTGAAAACTCCCCAAGTTGATATTATTTATGAAAATACGTAATTTAAATGTAAATGAATGTATACAAAATTATATGTAAATATTTATTGATATTTTTATTGAAAAAGTGTGCAATAAACTTTTCCGTCCATTTATCAAATGACGTAACAGTCATTTCATTTCATATTTCTAAACGGGAATTTGTGGATGACCGTGTTGAATTAAATTATAAATGTTAATTGTGATTGTGTGATGGGTGGAGGATGTAGCCTTCAATTTTCTCGAGTTTCATGCCGCGACTGGAGCCATCCGTCAATTCCGCCCAGTCACAACTGTACAAATGAGCGCTATCCCCAGACTCGTTGTATTTCCCGCCTTTATATCGATAGAGTGGGATGGAGTCATCCACGGGATGCGGGTAAATGAAACAAAGGATCCCCACGTATTTGTACTCATTCGTCCCGCCACTCAATTCGGACCAGTCAGTGGTGAGGAGATTCCCAAGGGTCCCATCCCGATGCCAATATTTGTACAAAGGGACCGTCCCCGTTTTGGCATGCGGGAACACCGAGCCGAGGAACACTTGAGACCACTCCCCCCTCACTCCATGTTGGACCTCGTAACTGTGAAGATCCTGGAGCTCGTTGAATACTCGGGTCAATAGGAGCGGGGCGTTCGACATATTTCAACCGTATATTTTTGCTCAACTGTGTGGCATATATAATAATATAAATATCGTATTGAAAAATATAGTTTTCAAATGAAATTTTCAACGTGTGAAATTTTTTCCCGGGTATATACTTTTATGGTTGTCGTGTTTTTGGATTTTTTGAGGAATTTTTTTCTGTGACTGTGTGGGGAAAATGCGAGTTGAGTTTATTTGAGCGTGTGGTGTGCCTATAATAATATATATACACAGAAAGAGAAAGAGAGAAAGACAGCGGAGCCACACAGCATTTTAAGAGTGAGAAAAGTGACAAGGCCAAAACATGTGAACAAAACAACAGCGCATCAAGGATGTTTTCCTCGTCCTCTTGAAGGGATTTCAAAAGGGACACGGCTTTGTTTGTGCTTTTTGTACATATAGATATATACATATATATAGGTATTGGGAGAACCTTTCCCTTCCCTCCGCTCAAAGTATATATGTACACTGAAAGTTGAATAACTGGTAACAATTTAAATGAATGATTTTGATTATTAATCGTATTTTTTGTACTGGGTAAAACATTTGGTAAACAAATATGTAAATAAATATGTCATAATATATAGAAATTATATAGACATTATATCATATATGAATTATTATGAATTGCAATTCTGTACTTGATTTGTGTTGGTTTTTGGTTTTTTTGGTTTGTTTATATATGAGTTGCGAATTACGATCGAGTGAAATGAATTTAAAGTTGAAACGATGCATAGACGTCCTTGGGAAAAGCCGCTCAAGTCATACGCAAAATTTCCCTCGTCTCTCCAAACCTTTTTCACTTTGCACTGTTGTATAATTCCAATTCTTGGTGGTCCTAATTCTAGTTCATTCTTTTTGAAATTCTTTTTGCTTTAATTCCAATTCCTTACCTTAATAATTCTTTCTCCGGCTCTGTTGGTAATCCTATTTCCTTAGTAATTTTCTGAGGTACTACTTTTGGTAATCCTAATTCCAAAATTTCAAAATTATCCCCATGAAAAATTAAAAAAATAGGGGTTTTTCCCTTTTCTTTTTGCTAATTCTTTGGGGCTTGGGGTAATTATTTTTTTTGGTAATTCCAATTCGTTGTCAATTCTTTTTGGTATAATTCCAATTCCTTAAATAGTATATGTAATTCTTCCTGTCGATGCTTTTGGTAATTCTAATTCTAGGTAATTCTTATTGTTAGTAATATGTATGTAGATGTAATACCTAATTCTGAATTCTGGAATCGATTCCAAAAGAATTACCAAACGAATTTTGCAAGACTGCAGTTTTGTAATAAATAAATCTCTGTGTGTATTTAATAAATTGAATTTTGTCTCTATTTTTATAATATAATTTCAAATTTTAATTATTACCCGAGATAATTAATTACCGTGCTAGAATTTAAGTACAATTCATTTAATATATAGGGAAATATGAAGTGTGTGAGGTCAATTTGTATCGTCTGTGCTCGGGATTTCACAAGTCCAATGAAAAAGACGGAGAATGAGAAAAGTCTGCCGTCGCTCCTACAGAAAATGTGGACGGTATTTTGCAAGTATTTTTATTTGACGCCATCCAAATGGCAGGACATTTTACTTTATTATACTCAACAAGCTTTTGAGCTCCCGTTCTGTGACAAATGTCGAAATGACGTGGTGGAGCTGTTCCTCCTCCACAAAAAACAAATGGAAATGACGACGACGGAGGACAGTCGTCAGCAGGAGCAGCAGAGCAGTCAAATCCACATTAAAATTAGGAAAATCACAGCCAAGATCTCTTCTTCTATTTTGACCACCGTCACAACAATTGATTCACAATCGGTAGCATCAGACGATTCCAATTACAATTCCAAATCCAGGAAATCCAAGTCGAACGTCATTTGTAGTCAAAAGATCAACAATCAAATCCATTCTCTCCGTCAAACTATTGCTCGACGTAAGGAATCAAACCCACACAATTTCAAATTTAAACATTATGATTATGACCAATAATTAAGTAATTAATGTACTCAATTATATCTGTAATGATAATTATTACTCACGTATTTAATTTTGTCTGTGTCATATTTCAGGTTTCTCCCCGAAAATCCTACTCGTCAGATGTGCGTCCGAGTCCACGTCAAACAAATCTAAGTCCAAGTCAATTAAATCAGGGAGGAAGAAAAGGAATGATGCCTCAAATCCATCATTAGAATGTGACATTTGTCACCGGACGTTGTCCAGCTGGGGTTATTTAAGACGTCATTCCAGACTTGTCCATGAAGTCGTACTCGAGAGACGACCAAAGAAATTAAAGAAAAATATTGCCAAAAAAGAAAATACTCCGTCAGGTATAAATTTCAATTTATTCATTCATTCTTTCATTCATTCATTAAAAAAGGACAACAACTCAACAAATGACGATTATTACTATTACAATTTATTTAAAGTATACGAAATTACGAATTAACAATTAAATTGAAGAAAACCCACACACATGCACATCAGCTGTGGAAAGGGATAAAAAAAGTAAGGTACCATTTTGCATGGGGAAGAAACGAGAAACGGGGAGAGACTTTTGGGACAGTCATGTAATATAACAGCAAAACAGTCAGAAAAGCTTCTGTTCCCACATTCTTTAATTGGGTTGTGTATAATTCATGTGTAAATGTAATTTAAATACTATTTAAATGTCATATGTGTGTGTTTAGTTAAATCTAAAGGGAGTCTCAATGGAGGGGAAAAATCTGTGGACCTCGGGAATGGACGCTTTTCGTACAGAGGCAAATGGTTTTTCACCCGCAATGATAATGTGGATGTCAATGAGAATGAGGACGAGAAGAAGAATAATGGCAAAGATAAAATCATGCCGACATCATTTAAATGTTCCCATTGTGACATCATCATATCTCGACGTGGGGATGTTGTCAGGCATATTCGAGCAACTCACTGTCCCAATCCCAAAGGTACCGCTCCATCATTATAATAAATTAAATAAATTATAAATCATAATGAAATTAAATCAGTATAGATTCAGTATGTAATATTTTTTATTGTGCTATATGAGGATGACAGAAAACAGGATACAAACAGTGTGCCAACAATTAACAATTAAAATATAATATAATCCATTTTAATGGAATGTCACATTTTTTGTGTTTAGCTAAACCTAAAAGCACTCTCAAGGTCAATATTGGCCCGGGCAGAGCTGCGGACCTCGGTGATGGCCGCTTTTCATACAGAGACAAATGGTTCTTCACCCGCATTGAGAATGTCAATCATGTCCATAAAGTCAATGTCAATAACAATGAGACTGAGACTGCGAAGAATGGTAAAGATGAAATCCCGACATTTAAATGTTCCCATTGTGACGTCATCTTATCTCGTCGTGCGAATATTGTCAAGCATATTCGAACAAAACACTGTCCCAAAGGTATATATATATATAAATACAGCTCAATCATAATAATAATTAATCTGAAATCTTGTATAAGTTAAGTTCTGCACTCGGTCACCGCGGACACTTGGGGGCATCTAGAGGAGTGCACACTTGGCTGCTTTTAAGTGCTTTTTTGCCTTTCGGAAAATGGGTTTCATTAAAAATATGAGACAAATTCCAATTCGGGGGGTTTCGACAATCGGCAAAATTATGGAAATGTTAAAAAAATTAATTTTAATTTTAATTGTGGTGAAATACACAAAGTTTGAAAATAAAATGTGAGAAATGGAAAATTTTATTTTCAAAATTTGTGTATTTCACCTTTCACCGCAATTAAAATTAAAATTAATTTTTTTTTAACATTTCCATAATTTTCCCAATTGTCAAATACCCTCTGAATTGGAATTTTTCTCATATTTGTAATGAAACCCATTTTCCGAAAGGCAAAAAAAAAGCATCTAAATGGAAAGTGTGCATCCCTCTACCACAGGTACAACTGTCCGGTGACGGAGTGCAGAACTTATAACCAATGACCAATACTTACTCTATAAATCCTAAATGCTATATTTTTATTATTTTTACTGTACTTAACGATGAGGATAAGAAACGGGGAAACAAACAGTATATATGCAACATAATGTAAGAAAATTAACAAATGTATATTTAAATATTGAACAGAGACATGTCCATTCGTCTGCGAGACTTGCAATCGGGGTTTCCTGTACCAGCTCCCATGGGATACGCACATGAAAAGTCATGCAAAGGTCTTCAAGTCCAAGTCCGTATTCAAATCCATGTCGGAGAAGAAATGGACCCTCAAGCCAGGGACGGTGGGGACTTTTGTCGTGGATGAGAAATGGGAGTTTGAAGAAGGGGAATTTGGGAAATACAAATTCAAGTGCTCCACCTGTGGATACCTCAAGAACCTGCGTAATGTAATGCATGGTCATATCCAGGACGTCCATTCAAGTACCCCCCAAATATTATTATTCATTTATTTTATTCATGTTACTTTTACTTTTAATTATATTACTTATTAATTATGTTATATTAATTAATTGTTGTAATGCTTATAATATAATTTAATATATATATTTTTGGTAATTCATGAAGGACCGGAGAAATGCAAGTGTTTGGATTGTGGCCGTCAATTCAGTGGGAGACGTTCCCTACACTCCCATCAGCGGAAGAATACCTGCACCCTCCCCAAGGAGGTCAAGGTCAAGGTCAATGGGGATGCTGGACGACAGATGGGGGAAAATTGGAGTGTGGTCGGACGGAAGTTGTTGTACAATGGGAAGTGGCAGGGTCAACAAGTCGGACCAAAAGTCACGTGGCCACATCCAGACTGTCGATTCAAATGCCGAGCTTGTGGTCTCGTCCGAGCCAAAATCAGCGCCCTGACCACTCACATCCGAGAGAATTGTCTTTTCAGTTCCGATTCCAATTCTGGTTCTTCCCATTCCAGTTCCAACTCACACACACTTGACGTCATTGACATGGACATGGAGAATGATGACAGCCTTCCAACTCCCGCCAATGTCCGTTTAAGTGACAATAAAGATGAGAATGGGAAGGCCGCAATGGAAAATAACAACAAGAGCAAAAATCTGTATGGAGAGAATCGAGACTGGAAGGAGCGAAACAACGGGAGTTATCATGATGAATTGAATGGTGGGGATTATTATGAGTATGAATTGGAGGAGCCACCACAAGGGATTTTCTTTCACTGTGGGAATTGGACTTATGCTCAGTGGGAGCATGAGAATACGTTGAGGTGCCTTCAATGCGGGATTAGTCAAGGGACGCATGCGCTCATGGTCCTCCATATCCATGAACAACATGAAATGAAGATGAGCGTCACGATGGAGCCTTCAAATAAATCAAATGATGATGATGGTGATGATGATGATGGTGACGATGATGATGATGACACCGCTGTCCCTGTCCCAATGGAAGTTCAATCAATTGACGACGATTGACCTGACTGTCACTTTTACAAATTAATTTAAGGAATAATAATTAATTAGCTGGAAATTTGAGTGCCCGTGGCCATGAACGTGGAAATTGTTATGTTGTTAATTATTTAATGAAGGATTTATATTATATTTACAATAAATCAATAAACAATGAATGAATTCACAAATGTGACATGGAACATGCAGGTAACACAAGTGTGAGGAAGAATTTTTTCTTGTCATGATATTTTCTACTCAACTCCATTCCACATGCGGAAACACAATAAATACCTAATATGTAGGAAGTGCTGGCAATAGGAAAGCCGAAATTATATAGACATTCCAGTGCACTTAAAATTCTGTATTGAATTTTCGTCAGTCAAATTTTCAATTTCAAATCCATCTTAGAGCACCCCAACAAGTAAATAGCGGCAATTTAATTATTATTATTAATTATGATTAAACGCATGCACGGAATATCATTCACTTCATTAAGTATGTAGATTATATATAGACTGTTCACAAAGTTTTTCGGAGAGGTGTGCACATATTCCTGCTTTTTGCCTTTTGGAATGTGGGTTTCATTAAAAAATAGGAAAATTCCAGTTCAGGGGGTTTTGACAATGGAGAAAATTATAGAAACGTTAAAAAAAGTTACGTGCAATTTTATAATTGTGGTAAAAAGCAAAAAAATTTAAAGTTTTTTTTGCGAAATGTAAAACAAAAAATGTTTTGGCGGGGGTTTGAATTTTGAATCAATATAGTAACAACAAAAGTATAGTAATTATAATCATTGTCTGAAATGTAGACATCTATATAGCAATAACTCCTAGACGGTCTATAGCATCATTTATATAATCTAGGATATATATCTTGCACTCATCTATATAGGTCTCGTATTTCGAACTAAACTCGGGAGCCTTTAAGGGTCCTTTTCCCGCCCTTTTTTTCAATGGCCGTGTTGAATCTTTATTAAGGAATGCACATATGTGTCCGTCTCATTCGTATTAAAACGGATTACCTGAATAACTGTATATAATATATTATATTATACACAGTAGTCACAACCAGTGACCACAAAACACAATCGGGATAGACAAAATCAGGGAAGGTCAAATAAGGAAGCCGTAGACGTGCACGTTTCGACCTTTAGGGTCTCGTCAGTACGGTGAAAGGAAGAGGAAAATGAACAGGATGTTAGATGTTCAGGGGATAGTGAAGAACTGAGAAAATCTGAGAATTATCCATTCGTCAGTTTTCCCGACTCACCGGATTATCCTAGCTCCTCCTTCACAAACAAAATCACTAGAAAATCTCCGCGTTGTTATAGGAATAAAAAAGTGTTTGGTTTATGCCAAAAATTGGGAAATAAAAATGTGTCCGTCTAGGAACTTTCCTAGATCGTCTAGGAAATTCCTCAAAACGTCATGCAGGGCCATGGCGCGCTTTTTAGTGGTTTGAATGTTTTGAGCTCTCCCACGTTTTTGGCTAAATTGTAGCCCCATAAATCCATCGCTTGTCGACAACTCGAGACTCCTTGAATGGACTCGAGGAAAGAGGAGTTGCCCTTCATGTCCTCCATCCAATGAAACGGATTCTTTTTGGTATTCCGGTACGTGTCACTCGGATCCCCCGCATTCACCTTCGTATGATTGATTGGCGAGGAAGACTGCCGGGGCCGAAAGTGAGGTGAAAGACTTTGAAGATCCCTCTGGTGGCGTCCTCCACATTCCCCGCCAAATCCTCATATCGAATCGCCCTACAGCAAAAAATTCAATCCGTATTTAAATTGCTAATTAAATTGAGGATGATTTTTTGTTGTTGTTGATGTTGGTGGTGTTTTGCTGTTAAATTACGAGAATCGTTCTGGGTATTTGAGGATGAGTTGCGAAGCTTGATAAAAATCATCCATCAAATCCCCACATAATCCAGCAGCATCTAGAAAACCCCGACTGCATCACAGAACAAAATCAAAGTCAAACTTGATCACACACATTTGTATATACAATTAATATTACAACGAAATATCCGTAGTTTTTGGAGCTCGCGAGGAGTTTGCGAATTATTGTTATATATCGTATAACTCTAATGGAGATCCGAGGCGCCATTGATGGTGGGATTCCAATCTGGAATTCATGGTTCCGCGGGGATCTCGAACAAGGAAAAGCATCCGAATATTCAACCTATACACAACATTCAACAACAACAAAACACATAATGTGAACATTCACATGTTTTCTTGGTGACTTTTGTGTATGTTTATTTCCTTATAGAAAACGTGGAGCACACACAGACTTCTTTTTATTTATTATGCATATTAAAAGAAACCGGCGTACGTGGAGTCGGCAAGTAGTGCTCGAGCAATTCGGAGCCTCAAACGAACAATTTTGACGAGTTGCAACGGGAATGTCCTGCACGTTTTCTCAAGAAACTTGGCATCGAAACAGACTCCCCTCAAATCCTGTTCACAAATGGCCCAAAGTCTTGTATTTCTTGAGGTTTTGGGGGCAAATCGGTCCTCGCCAATGTACAATTCCTCTATAAACATCGTTCATGCGGTTGAATATAATTAAAGGAATTCATTCAAGATTTCCTTTATTACATATTATTAAAATAATCCGTGTGTGTGTGGGTGGAGGGATTTTTAAAACATTAATTCAAATAAAGGACTCACAACTCACGACTCACCCAGAGCGACTGCATCACAATTAACAAGGTTCTTAATCCTTCGCAACGCTACATCCGCAATCTCATCAAACTCTCTAATCTGAATCCTCCGGAAAAAAACATATACATAAAAAGATATAGATGTATCAAAATTATAAAGTCACTGATGACATTTTTTTAAAGGAAATTGAGGAAGAAAAAAAATATATATCGTGTGTTAAGTTGACAAACGAACTATAACGATTTTCCTTAATTTGCGGAAATGCGACTACTGTGTCCATCTTTGTGGGTAAAGTTCTGAAAAAATTCAGTGTGACAGAAAATGTCATGGCAGACAATAATGTCGAAGGACCCAAAGCTCCATCTCCAGCCATTTGACCTTTGGAACAGGTCAACGAAATTAAGGAAAATAATTATAGTTCGTTTTTGAACTTAACAGACGATATATACTTTCTCACCCGCTCAAAACACGTGTGATGGATGGGTTGAAAATGGTAGAAAGTGCCCGGATGACTATTAATGAGTTCACCGAGGAAAGTGGAGCCGGATCTCCATGTGGATACAATTACATTGACCATCGGCCGGCCACCTCGATCCGGTAAAAATGGGTCCAGCGACGACGATCGCATTCTTTCATTTTCCCTTGAACTATTTTTATTCACGTTACGTTCTAGTTCTTTGAGCTCCTCCAAACTGAGAACATCCTCACTTTGCCGGAGAGAACGTTTACCGAAGCTCCAAACGAAGAATGTTATGAAAATCCAGAGGAGGGCAATGAAAACGCAGGCTTTCCTTGTTGAGACTGGTATCATGCTTTGTTGGCGTCTATATATATTGAGTAATGAGTTGTGTTTGGAACTGTGGAATATATACCCATTTGTGTTCAGTTTCAAATATTCCCCGACTGTCTTCATTCACAACACACACAAGCCAAAAGGAAAAGGCGGAACAATCGAATCAAAAGCACACAGCATACACACACACACACAAGAAAACAAAATCCATTCAAATTCATAACTTTTATTGTACGTATTTATTTAAATTTTTCTATATAGGTCGGTAATTTCCTCGGAGTTTACGTTTTGCGGGAACATTTAATTGTGCACAAAGAAAGAAAGAGTGGGGGAGGAGCTCTCGACCCGCCCAAATGAATGACAGATTGAGAAAGCGCTATATATATATAAATACATACTGTAAATGTACACACACATTTTGTCAATGAAGCATCAGGCCAAAAAAAAATGTATAGAGTATATAAAGTTTAATAATTCATAATGAAATGATTATGCGGCGGGGGGGTAAAAGTAGCCGAGGATGTTTTCCCAGGCCCAGGACGGACTGAATCCGATCCCAGGTTTGGTTTGAAACGTCTCCGGATGCATCGTGTACACGTGGGATTTGTACGGAAAATTGTACATGCGATGGACGGGGCGAGTGTCGTCCGTCGGCTCCAGGAAAATGTAGCAGAGGATTCGAGTGTGGAAATCATCCGTCGGACGACCAGGCTCACTGTACGTCGTCGTGTAGAAATGATACTGACTCCCACTGAACGTGTACACGATTTCGTAGAGGGCCATCGTCCCATTCCGGGCAACCGGAAAACAACGCCCCACCGTCTCGTACAATGAGTAACCCGACAACGTTGCTATATAATAGACAAATTCAAAAAATCCTTTACTTTTGTTTTCATGTTTTTACCTCCCCTCCAAAAAAAACAACCACGTTGGAGCAATGAAAAAAAAGCGTGAGCTTACTCGTTCCGCTCGTGTCATAGAAATAATCCTCAATGTTGGCCTTGCGGAAGGCGAAGACGGTGACGAGGTCCTGTGGGTAAATGACTCCTTTGCTCATCAATCCTTCAGGTGTCCCTTTGGCGTTGATGTTGATGACGGTTGCCCGGGAGGAGGAGGAGGAGGACGCGGGGAAAATGAAGCCTTCCACGCCCAACGGATTGCGCTGAGCGTAGCCGGGGGGCCTGGGAGGCGTGACGGTGTAGTAGATGGACAGTGGGTTGGAGGAATTGAAGGCCCTGTACAGGGGTACCGTGTCATCCCGAGGCGTCTTGAAAAAGTAGCAGGGGACACCAATGAAATAGTCGGTGACGGTGCGGGTGGGGTCTCGCCCCACCGTGGCGTAGTATCCATTGTACACGCCCAGGATTTGACTGTTGGGCGGGTAGTCCCACTCGAGGAAGGGCACCGTCCCGTTTCGCGGGTACGGGAAGCACCGCCCACATATCCCGTCGTAGTACACGTCCGACGAAACCGCTTCAGTTTCACACACACAAACAGACAAACAAACAATGGTGAATGTAAAGAGTGGGCGACATTTACAATTAGGCATTCAGCTGTGGGGTGTTCATAGTAAATGGCAAATGGCAATGAACAGTATATACGTGAAACGTGAATGTATTGTGATTGTGGGGTTTACAGGTCAAGAAGATGGTGGAGTAGATGTAGGATACAGTGAGTGAATTCACATAACGGTAGAGATTCACCAGATCCTGCGGGTAGAGTACTTTCGGGTCCCTTTCCCCCACCACCATCTCTTCCCAATCAACAATGCTCCCCTCCGTCAGACCCCCCTTAAAATTATTTACATTTTCATATACTTACATTAGTTATATTAGACTATAGGTACTTATTCAAGGATTTTAATTGCATCGCAAGGATTGCTTCTCGTTACGTTTCCTCCTGCACAGGGACGACGCGACGAGCTCAACATATAGCCAATATTGCAATGACGGATTGACGGATGGATCTTACCTGATGCGTTTGCATTTGGACGATCGCCCCGCTCACGATCACGCTCATGATGAGGAAAATGAAGAGCATTACTGACCAAGGGCTGCCCAGGGGAAACGTCATCTTGTCTAACAATAATAAAACTCTTACTCTTATATAATTTATATCGTCAGTTAAGTTCAAAATCGTACTATAATCATTTTCCTTAATTTCGTTTGATCGGGTTTGACCTGCTCTGGAGGTCAAAGTATTAGAGATGGAGCTTTGGGTCAACATTATTGTAGAGCATGTTATGACGAACAATAATGTTGCTTGACCCAAAGCTCCATCTCTAATACTTCACCTCTAGAGCAGGTCAGCCCCGGTCAAACGAAATTAAGGAAAATAATTATAGTACGATTTTGAACTTAACTGACGATATATGGTTAGTCAGTGATGAATATCTATGTGGTTATGTGGATGGGATTTGTCGTGGTTGGGAGTCCAAGTCCAAATTGAGTGTGTCAAAAGTGTCCAGTGTGTTTGGTTTGTCCAGTAAGTATACCTATTACATATATAAGTATATACATGCAAATGCCCTTTCTCTTTTGAAACGGGGACTACATATGCTCTATACATTATGTATTCCTCTGTATGGACTCACCGTTATATGTACTTACTTGAAAGAAACAACACACACACACACACAGTTCTGAACGAACTGGACTTGAGAAAGTGAACGGGAATTTTCCCCGTAACTGTTTTCTCGTTTCCTATATAAATGAATAGATATAACTTGAACTCGAATTTAATAATCCCATTGTGAATAAGTCATCCTCTCCTCCCAATTCCCAATTACATTACATTACTACGAATTGCCATGATGAAGCCTCCTCACCACTTCCAAATCCACATCCAAATCCACATCCGGTGTTGGGGAAATGTGAAGAAGATTCGCAATGGGATTTTTTGGACTCGGGCATTGTTCTTGTTCTTGTTGTGTAGTGGTGGGAGTCCTTTAAGGGACTCCATCGTTTCCGCCGCCGGGACGACGCCCGTGAATTTGAACTGTTTTGTCGACCCAAGCAGCGGGGACTACAAGTACTCCACCAATTCCATGGAGCGTAAGGGCCCTTTTACTATATATATGTGTGATGTGTGAACTTTCACCGCCCCCTACTCTTCCGCTTTTCCTTTGACTATATCGCTGTTGTTTTTGTATTGTTGTTGTTGTTGTGGTTAGTGACGTACGACTACCAGCAGATTGCTGCACGCGTCCTTCCACTTCCGACCAATGAGACGGTGGCCTTATTTGAGTTCCAACACTACTTCAAGTACCCGGACCCTTTCCTCCATGCGTTCCACTCCTACACGACCAACTACAGCGAGGTCCCCCTCAACGCGGGACAATTTGTTGGGATCCCCGGCTTCATTTTCAACCGCCCCCGGGATGGGACGGTTCCCTTCTTCCGATTCTACAATGCTGCGAGCTCCGCCTTCTACTACACCGTCACCCCCAACGTTCCACCCCTGTACGGGACGAGTACGAGCTCGGGTTGGAAACAGGATGGGATTCAAGGCTGGGTCTTTCCGCCCCCTCCTCAAACCCTCCCAGGTCAAGCGCCCACCTCTGGGCATGGACACCACATACGAATATAGCATATAGATATACATACATATATATATACACACACACACTTGTTTTGTTTGCGTTTACAAAAATACATGTGTGGAGGAGGTGTGAATGACATGTTGACATGTCTGCTTCCTTTCCTTGTGCATGTGGCATTGCATTTTATGAATATGTGTTTGGTCGTGCTGATTAATTACTATAATTCCTATAATTTGTTTTTTATCTTGAAATCAAATGATGTATTGTAATTGTAAAAGCTGAACCACAGTTGAAAGTTGAAACATTGTCAATGAAGCCAATTAAAAGATTAAAACCTTTCACATGTATCTATATTGAACGTTTATCTATTTATCGTTTTCAAGTTTTTAATATTTTGAAAAACTGTTTTCAGAGGGAAACGCATTTATCATATATATCTGGACAGAGAAGTCTGGAAATAAACTTACAATTAACATGGCAGCATTACATTGAAAATGTATTAAAAACGTTTATGCACTGTGGGCACTCAATTTGATGAAGACAGTGAGCCAAATGAATTGCGAAAACACCTTTGCTTATATATATATATACTTTTTATTTTGTAAAATTCCGACGTTGGTTTCCTGTGGTCCATAAAGGCGTTTGTTTGATTGTATACTATATATATATATATATATCTTAAAACCTGGCTCATTGTGCGCGGTGTGGCAATGATGATTGTCTATATTGTGTCCCAGCAGTCGGAGTCCTGGAAGACGCAAACAGAGCAATCCGTCTCCTGTTGACAATTCTCACCAATACAAGCCGGGAAATGATTCATCCCCTCCACAAAACACCCCGCCGAATTTGGACAACTGGCTTTGCAACGGGCATAACATTCCATGCATGGTACAACCCGTTCCCCAACTATTTAGCACAAAAGTACATACATATTATATACGATCATTCAAGTTTTTTGTCCCACATTTTTGTATGCCACATTTGTCCACAGAAATTTCCTTTTCATATATATAAAATAAATGCCCGAATAATGTGTATTAGAAAAGCATAAGTGTTTTATATTATTACCATCGCCTAATTTGACTGGATGAGAAGCGGCGTCCGGAGCGGCAGAGACCCACACGGTCATTGTCATTGTTATGAGTATTACGATGAAGACGGACAATACAGATACAGCCATGGACTTCATTTTGAATTCCGATTGGGATTTTGAGGGTTGGTTGATCAAAGCGGGAAGCTTAAATTCAAAACTGAATGTACACTATATATAGATTTAAATTATATGTATCTGTATAATATATAGACTTTAAATTTGAATTGAATGATGCCTTCCCTCAAAATTCCATCCTCTTTTATAGGGAATTGAATGCACACACAGTGAATGTGGACTTTGTTGGCTCTGACATTGCATTTTATCGAGTGTTTTGTTAGGGAATTAGTAATTGGTAATTTGTTTTATCAGTGGACATGAAATCCCAATGTAATCCTAATCCTAATCACATGCAGTTCCACATATATTTCATCCCATCAAAGATCCTCAGTATATATATATACTGTCCATTCATATAGAAATTATTATTATTATTATTATTATTGACTGTATATATGAAAACGGAGCGAGAAAACGGCGCGTGGATGTGATGCCCTTGGAATGTGGAAAGGAACCAAGGCAAAAACCAAAAGGTACATATCCAATATCGTCTGTTAAGTTCAAAAACGTACTATAATTATTTTCCTTACTTTCGTTTGACCGGGTTTGACCTGTTCTGGAGGTCAACGTATTAGAGATGGAGCTTTGGGTCAAGCGACATTATTGT